>CM060962.1:115438198-115713198 GCA_030765045.1 Tenodera sinensis
TGTTCAAGAAAACTGTTCGCGGGCCAGGCTTGTCTAAGAAAAGGGAAATTTCAAGAAAAATCTATGCTATGTCATTCTCGCCTATGTAAGTAAATACAAAATACAGCGGTGAGAGAGAGAGCAGTTCTTTGGAGTTGTTAAGTGTTGAATGGGACAGCTTCTGTAATTAGTTTTAAGGGGAGGCATCTGTGATGTTTGGACAAAAATGATGAAAAATGCGATTTTTCGTTTTTTGCCTTAAAATTATGTCTGTACCTTGTACTTTCAGAATCTACCGTTGTTTACTCCTCGTCCCCATTTAAAAGGCTGTTATGCCATGATTTAAATGCCCATGTGCTGGTGGGCATGGCTGCTGAAATGCATGCATTACCCATTGCAGCAAATTTGCGTACAATTTTGAAGTTTAAATCGGGCAGTCTGATTCAGTTCTGGTGGATGTAAGCAGAGACATCTTGTGGGATTTTCTGCAAACATTCATACCGGTGAAACAAACCAATGTTTCCTGTTTTTCCATTTGTGAACCATGTGGTTGTATTTTTCTGAATTTTATTCAAGATTACACAGCCTGAAGAAGAGAGAAGTCATCTATATTCTGGTGTATATTTAGATAAGTAGAGTTTAGAATAAGTATAATATAAGGCAGGGAATACTAAATAAATATCTTCTTGCTGTAAGTGAAAATCTCAATTCTTTATTTAGCTGTTTGTAAACACACAACCAGCTAATTCTCTTCTCACTATTATAATTTATTGTACAGTTGTAAAGATTATACATTAGGTGGGCCAGATGTTCATTAAATTATTATTAATTGGTATAAAATTATTGTGAAATGGGTAAGCAAAAGCAAACAAAGAACTCTCTTGCAGCAAGAAAAAAAAAATGTATAGATGGCAAACTGGCAAATCTCAGGAGGAAACAAGCATAACTAGATCTACAGTAGATCTTGAAGAAGCAGGTTCAAGTAGTAAAAAATTGCAGTGACTTCAGTTGTCACTGAATTTAATATGAGTTGTGAGGCTACTCTCTATGTAAAGGAAAGAGTTACAGCTACATAGTAAAGTAAGTCCAGTCAGCAAAAGAATTAGTAATGTTAGGGATAAGGGAAGATTAAAGCAGAGTGCACTGAGTACATTAAATACATTTAAATCAGCTTAAAAGAGTAGCAAAACTTAAAGAAGAAGAAGAAGCTAAACAGTTAGCTGAAAAACCTTAATACGTTCCAGGGGAATTCTAAAGCAGTAAATATATGTTGTCATACACTTAAAACTTTAAAGTCATAAGAGGTAGAACCGGAACTTAAAAATTCAATGCCACAACTGGGATTTGAACCACAGACCTTCCGCTTGCCGTTGTGGCATTGAATTTTTAAGTTCCGGTTCTACCTCTTAAACTTTGCCCACACACGGCTTGTGTGTTTAAAAACACCAACAGTAAGTTTGTTGGCATAAATAAATAATAATTACCTTTAAAGTCATTTTTCTCTGCTTTCTATTTTTTCACATTTTTCAATCTTCAAAATGCATCTTCTCATACAGTTCTTAATAGATTTCTTTTAAATTTTGTACACATATTCTTAGATAGTTACTTCATAAAACTAGTATTTTAAATGCTCTAGATGGAGTAGTTTAATTGTTATTGAATTTTTATTTGAAAATTATTAATAATTTGAAAAAAAAATGGACATTGAGGTATTCAATATTTTTTCTCCAAAACTGTCTGACATAGCCAAATAAAAATACCAGGTTTTGTTGACATAATCTAGGGAAACATATGGCCAGAGTTTAGTTTATTTAGAACAAATAATATTTTATAAGAAGCATTTGCTATACTACCCTAAAATTGCAGCAAAAAAACCAATAAAATTTTTTTTTGCAAAAACTATCTTACATAGAAAAGTGAAATTTGGTAAACCTTCTAGTTATGCTTTGGCACACATACATACACATTTTCACATCATTGTGACAAAAATTGTGGATTTTTGTCATTTAGATGCCTCCCCTTAAGTGTGTGGAGGTGGAGGCGGAATGTGGGTAAGGGTGGGGGTGTGTGCAGCCAGGCGGGCGTCCATTGCGTGTGCATGCGTGCTTCAGTTTTAAAAGAGAAATAAAGTGACATAAGAAAAATGAGCTGGATTTGTCATTTGCCACAGTATGATGGCGGTAGCGGTGGCGGCGGCAGTGGATGGTGGGTGGGTGAGTGAGTGGTGTTTAAGGGCCCATCGACAGCTAGGTCATTTGGGCCATGACGACGATGATGATGATAATGATCATAATAATAATAATAATAATAATAATAATAATAATAATAATAATAATAATAATAATAATAATAATAATAATAATAATAATAACAATCATAATAGTAATAATAACGATAACAATAATAATGTGAACTTGTAATATTAAAAAGATATATACTTCATAACAAAGTCACAAAACAATAAACACATGAAGCTATAGTAATTAAAATACCACCTGTTTCTGGAAGAACCTAGGTGCCAATTCTAGTAACTATTTACACATGCCCAACAGAGACTTAAAATGTAAAGTAAGGAGGCCTGTTATTTGTTTGTGTTCTCAGTTCTTCCTTTCATTGTACGGACACAAGTTGCCAGTTTTGTGTTTGGACATCAGCTATGATTCTACACTGATTGCTACTGGTTCAGGAGACCGCAACATCAAGATATGGGGACTTGACTTTGGAGACTGTCATCGATCCATATTTGCACATGATGATTCTGTTACTGGTCTTCAGTTTGTTCCACGAACGCACCAGTTCTTCACCTGTGGCAAGGATGGAACAGTCAAGCAATGGGATGCAGATACATTTAATAAAATTATCACATTACAGGTAAACTGACATTGTCAATTGCCTTCATACAAGGGCTGATTAAGGAGGACTGATTTCGATTAAAATACCATATATTAAAGATATTTACATCACAAATAAAATGCATACCTTGACTTTTTTGGAAATACCTGTGAAGTTCTCTTCATTTGGGACGACTTAGTGTAATTTTTGTGTAACTAGTAAGTGTTAGGAGAGAAACAAAAACGTTCTACACAGAAATTGTGCATCTCTAAATTCCACAATTTATTTCATGTAACTCTTTTTGTAGCAACACCATTCCTAGGTATCTGTTGATATTGGTTTGAATTTTTCATAGTTTCCTTATTCTTTTTAAAGTGCTGTCGATGTTCATTTGTTTTTTTGCAATGTCTCGGAAAGAGAGTGAAATTTAAAGGCCCGCTTAAGCCACTAGCTTTTAAACATCTGAGCATTGATTTGGTTTCCTTTAACCCTTTTTTACCTTCAACAGAATGTGCAATTAAACCATCTTTGCAAACAATTATCTCAATTAACATGAAGTAAATAAAAAAATAAACTTTCCTTAGATTAACTTATACTGGGTGGAAGGTATTGCTTTGCCATACCTTAACCAGGGATTCTACGAGGGGCATCTCAAAAGTAAGTTGCACTATTTTTTTAAATCTGTGCGGTAGGCGGGAAAAGTCTGAAAGTCCCAGGAAATATAGGTATGGGTGTAGTAGCAGCACTGTAAAATTCCTAGGCATCTAAGTTTATTGTTTGGACATTAAAACGGCAGTAACAATGGAGGCTCCACTCGTTCCTACCACCGATTGCGAAGTTCGTGCTGTAATCCGTTTTTTGACGGGAAAAAATAAATATGCAACTGAAATTCATTGCGAGTTGTGCAATGTTTATGGAAAAGACATTATGTCAAGACAAATGGTTTCTCGTTGGGGCCAATCGTTCATTGAAGGGAGAACAACATTACACAATGAGCAACGAAGTGGCCGACCCTCCACTTCCCACGCTCTGGATATTGTTGACGAGGTTCAAGCAGTCGTGAACACCGATCGGCACCCTACACTTGATGCAGTTTTGTTTGAACTTATATTGAAATAAGCCGTGCATCACTTCAAAGGATTATTTCTGAGGATCAGTGTCTATCGAAAGTGTGTGCAAGATGCGTTCCTCGCGTGCTTTCACAACACAAGCAGCAGAGAGTTGACGCCGCATTGTAATTTTTGCAATTTTTTGAGGATGAGGGAGATGGCTTATTCAACAGAATAGTGACCGGGGACGAAACATGTATCCATCACTGGACGCCCGTATCCAAAAGGCAGAGAATGGTGTGGAAACAAAGGGATGAGGCAACACCAAAAAAGGCAAAAGTTGTTGCACTGACTGGCAAGGTCATGGCAACGATATTCTGGGATTCGAAGGGAGTACTGTTAATCGATGACAGCTGCTCGCTATTGTGCGGTGCTGAGAAAGCTCAGAAGAGCCATACAAAACAAAAGGAGGGGAAAGTTGAGCAAAACAGTTTTTCTGTTCCATGATAACATTCGCCTGCACACTGCTTATGAAACTCAAGCCGTGTTTGACCAGTTTCAATGGGATGTCTCCAGTCATCCACCTGACCTTGCACCGAGTTATTACCATCTTTTTCCGGAGCTGCAGCAACATCTTGGGGGAAGGCTCTTCGTAAATGACAAGGAACTGAAACAAAGATGGCTGAAAGATGGCTATCCAGTTTGGTGGGAGAGTGGTTTGACATTGGGTTAAAAAAACTGTTACCACGGTGAGACAGAATATTAGAAGACCCCAAAAGAAAATCGTTCATGTAAATGTTTGTTAAAAGTGTAATTTGTTTTTTGATGTTGGTATGAGATAATTAAATGACGAAAGCATGTTGATAAGGTTCATTGTTACGAACAACTAAGTTTGCACAAAGACGTCATAAATCTTTCCATATTTGATTTTAATATATGTGTATAAATATTAGAATTGTTTGTGTTCCATAATAAAAGTAGGGGACGATGAATGGGATCGCTTCCCTAACGAGAAAGAACTATTTGATGAATAGCGCGGATGAATATGAAAAAGGCGGTGTCGCGTCAAAACGACGCCAAAAAACTACTAGCGTCTATATCATTGGTGTGGATGGACGTATTTTTATGTGTACGCGTCATGAAATAGTAAAAGTGAATTTACTAAGTGTTTAGAGACCTTTAATTAAATTTCGGCGATGCTAGGGAAGTTGATCCACTAAAATAAGACTTTCTACTGTGATATGATTTAAAAATTGTGAACAAGAAGGTGCAAATAAAATGTTTGACTAAAGTTAAACCCGAGTGTATGTTCATTCCATCCGTTACCAAGCCCTGAGATCAAAAAGATCTCATTAGCTAAAAGACACAGCGTCGATAATAATTGCAAAAACCGCACCAACGGTATCAAAAATGTATTGAGGTTCAAGGAAATTATGTGGAAAAATAGTTACTGAATGTAGCTTTCAAACTATACTATTTTTAAAATATTTAAATGTTTTGTTATTTTTTTAAAAAAATAGTGCAATTCACTTTTGAGATGCAAAGTATATTTCCTGTTCTTCTGATATATTGGCTTCTTGTACTGTGAAGATATCTATATCTTGGTCTTTTAATATTTTCATTAGCTCTTGTTTTTTAGGCTGAGACATGCCTCCTGCATTCCATTGTAGAATTCTTAAAGTATTGGAATTGTTGTGATGAAATTTGCCTAAAGATGTCCCCACCCGGAGATCCGATTGGGGGACAATTTTAACTCTGGAATGTTTATCTTTAGGACTCATACTCATGTATGTGGCTTTCATGTAACTGTTGTCTTAACGGGCACCAGTTTTACAATGTGGCAGTTACATCACCCGACTTAAACCCCCATTTTGCAAGGGGGACCACACCTATCGTTGGTCAACAGGTCCATCGGACCTAGCTGGGAGGACTAAATAGGTGGTATTTAGATCCACCGACCTTCCCCTCATGTGCCCCTGAGGGACGCTGTTGTGCTGTGATAGGCCAGCACATATGTAAATGGCATTTCCTCCATTTTAGATGAAACAGTTATACCGCTGTGGTTCGGTCCCCAGAGCCTCATCTGTTAAAAGCAGGGTGCACCACGGGCAGGATGAGGATGGGAATTGGGTAGGAGAGGCTATATGAGGCGCATCACTACCCCTTACACCCAATATGTGCCCTGTGTAACGATCCAGCAGAAATGAACGAAGACCACTTGAAGACCTGTGAAGCATTAAGATCAGAAGAAACTACAGTTCAAAAGTATTGGAAAGCACGAATGCTAATGGCTTCATTGCCAGATGCAAGGCACTAGAAAACAACAACAACAAGAACTTTTGAGATGCCCCTCGTACATGATGAGTGTAACAAATATGTCCAATACAATTACTGTCAATTAAAAACCACCAAAAAAATAATTTATGTCGAATATTTGGAATATTTGGAGCCATCAGGATATAAATAGTTTATTATTTCATTCACTGTCGCACAGACATTGTATGAACAATGCTGCTATGTCTTTTTATTTCACTTCAAATTAATTTATTCACAATTTAATGTTAACGTGACGCTGCCAAATCTCTCTTAGAATTTAAACTTTGCATGACACTGGGTAGAAGGAACATGTATACAAATAAATGAAAGTGGTTAGAAAAAGTTATGTGAATGTAATACACAAGATTTTTCCCTGTAGCTTCCTTGTGTGTACCATGAATATTTGAAAAAGCGTAGTGTTTTCTATATAATGCGCTGAAATAGCAGCACTGTTATACCTTTAGTTGGTGGTAATGCTCCATATTGATCTTGCTTGCATTTCATAGGGACTACAGATGATGTGATAGGAGCAGTATAGGGTATAAAATTCAGTTTTCACTTAAAGCATACATCCTTAGAAACTTATGAAAACCTGTAGCAGTTGTATGGTGATCCAGAGGCAAAATAAGCAGGCACATTGTGGAAATGACCAGGTTAAAAAGGACAGGTGTTAATTCATCTGTGTTGGTCTGGGTGGCTCATTTGGTTAGGTGCTGGCCTACTGGTCCCAAGGTTGCAGGTTCAAAGCTGGTCTAGACCAGTGGTTTTTAAATGTGCTTAAAAATGACAGCCCCATGTCAGTAGATTTACTGTAATGTAAAAGAACTCCTGTCCTGTCCTGTGGCACTATGGCCCTTTGAGTGTAGCCTTGACCTACCGCCCTGCCACTGGATATAAAAGAACTCCTGCAGGATGAAATTCTGGCATACTGCCAGCACTGATATCCTGAAAATTTACAGGGAAACTGATGGTGATGATGTTTTTACTTTCTCTACTATGTATAGTAAGTGAAGTATTGCATTCCACCCAAAAATTAAGTGTTGCGATTTCAGCAATATGCTTTAAAGCTCCCTGAACCCTGTAAAAGCATTTTTAGGATAAGGTCCATGTGCACAGTATAACTCAAAAATGAAAAGTTGGTTAAAAACCAAACTTGGCATTTGAGTTCAACATCTTCCAAAGATGCAACACATAGATTTTCAGGAAAATCCCTTCCTAGCCCAGATTACCCTTTACATGGAAAAGTTTTCAGACATTCTGATTTTCTAACCAATGGCCCTAACAATTTTGATTAAAATACCATATGTTTAACATATTTCTATCACAAATGAAATGTGTATCTTGAATTTCCTAGGAATAGCTCTGAAGTCCTCTTCATTTTTAGTGGCTGTTGCTTAAGGGTAAACTGTTAGAGATGGACAAAATCTTATTATGTAAAAAAATGTAGATCTCATTTAAAGTACATAATTTATGTCAAATACTTTTTTTCTGAGATATTTCTTGTTATTGGTTTAGTACTTATGCAATTCTCAAATGGCAAGTCATTAGTGTTTGCTCTCTCTCTCTCTTCTCTCTTAGCAATGCTTAGAGAATGGAATTTGAAACCCATTACATAGCAACTCATTCTTAAAGATTTGATTATTGCTTAAGTCAATTGTATTCCCCTAATTCCATTGTACCCACAAGCAAATATGTAATAAAATTATTTCTGCAAATGTTTATCCCGATTATTTAGCTTTACAACAATTAAAGAAATGTGCCAAGCTAATTTCATGTCAGTAAACATCAAGAAAACAAACTTTCGCTGTTTTCCTTGAGAAGAAAAACAGTAGAAATTAAATTGAAATGTGGAAATGAACTACAGGAAACAGAAAATGCAAAATATTTAGATGTGCACTTTGATATAAAAACTAGCCTGGGAAAATCATACAGAGTACATAAATGAGAAGATTACTAATAAGTTGAAATTATTAAAATGACTTGCTTGCATCAAGTGGGTTAGTTCCAGAACAACATTAAACACAACTTGCGATACATGTATTTAGCCAGTCTTGAAACACTATGGTGAAATTCTGATAACAGCATCTCAATCTAACAACTCCTTGAACAGACAAAATCAAACCTTACGTTTAATAACTGGAGCAATTAAAACCACCCCAATTGCAGCACCGCAAAAGTTGACTAGTAAGCTAATTATAATGGAACTTCAAAAACAGACTTTGTTAAATTATGAAAAACTAATAAAACCTCCAAATTGTGATAAATGGAAACAATACCAAGATCATGACACTGAAAATACTCAAACTGGATTTATGCAAGAAATAACAAAATTGAAGGAATATTTCCCAATACCCATAGACAAGAAAACATTTGCTACATAACATTAATCTATTGGACATCATTACAGTTAATTACAATCTAAATTTAAATACAGAAATACAAAGAAAGATAGACCTCCTTTGGAAGCAAAACCTTTACTTCAGAAACTCTTCATACAAATTAACCATGTAACAGCTGGACTCACATCTACATAGATGGTTTCTCTTCTAACAAATCGCTTCCAGCCAGTCATCAGGTATTCATACTGTAATGTTTCAAAGACTTCCATCGTGTTTGTCTTCAGGGAAACTGATCTATGTAGGGAAAATATTCCACTCCTATTTATAAGCAGTTGGCCTTTCAGGGTGGTGCCAACCAAGTATGTTTGGCTCCACTACTTTAGAGAGCTTCACATTAAATTTTGCTGTGATGTAGTTCAACTCGAGCATGAACCTCTTGGAAAACTTCACACTAAACTTTGCTGTGGTTTAGCATATCTTGGGCACAGGCCTTATAGAAAATTGTGGATGTTAGCGAGAAAACTATGATTTTTTGCAGATTTCTTAGTGGATTTTTTCCTTCTAGTGTACGCACTTTATAGCTGATATTCAAGTGGAACTAAGTTGAAGTTCAGAGTCACAGTTAAATTGTTATTTCTCTGGAGATGGCTGGAGTCTCTCTTAAATCTCCTGTCCCAATAGAGCATTAGCGCCCCACCCCATCCCACCCCACTCCATCCCACCCCACTCCACTCCACCCCACTCCACCCCACCCCACCCCACCCCACCCCACCCCACCCCACCCCACCCCACCCCATTGCAACCCATTCCATCCCATCCCATCCCACCCCAGCCCTGGCCAGCAACTGCAGACACCACCTGAAGAACTGAAAATGTTGTCCAGAGGCCAGATAACATCACATTGGCACTCCAGACCTTCATCAGAATTCCACTTGCAAAGACAATATATCTGCTGTCTGATCCATTCCTGTCGAACATAATCAACCTTTTCATCACACGCTAACCTCTACATATTTCGTAAGTAATGGTACGTGATATGAGCAGACAGATGGAGTAGCAACGAACTGTCCACTATCCCCAGCCATTTCTAACTACTATATATGGAATTTCTTGCCACAGCACCACTGAAGCCAAAATGTTTCTTCCGGTATGTAAATGACACTTTGTTATGTGGCTGCATGGACACAGCACTCTACAAGATTGTTTTTTCTTTCTTTGTTTTGGCCCTTGTTCAAGGATCAATTAGCCTTCAGAACTCTACAAGATTTTCTGTCTCTCATAGTCTCAGATCTCAAATTAGATTCACTACGGAGCTAGAGCATAATAGTTGTTTGCCATTTTTACAAATTCTCACCTCTAAGAACGAACTCTAGGACATACCATGTACCAAAAATTTACACACATGGACCTTTATCTTAATGCTTAGAGTTGACATCATAAATCCCAAAGAGTGGGAATTCTAAATACATTGGCACACGATATCTCAGACTCAGAACATCTACAAATAAAACTTCAACACCTACAGTTTACATTATAAAAAATCTGGTGTGTTGCACTCACATGACTTTCTCTGCTCTTGTACTAACCATTCTTACAAGCTCTTACTATATCTTCTTTGTGTTAGTTGAGATAAACATTTGTACAAATTATCTTATTGCTTATTTCCCTGTAGGTGTAAGAGGAATATTAGAATACAGTAGGCTTTGAGCGATAGTCAAATATTTGAAGACTTTGAGATCCCGTTCTTTTTGCATGCTTAGCATATAAAAAGATAAACAACGATGTTCCATTTCACGAAAGTTTTAAGTTTTCCGAAACTCGCACAAATAACAAGGAATATCTCCGAAATGGTTCACTCTACAAAAAAAAAAAATTTATTTAGACATAAATTGTGTGTTTTAGCGAGACCTACATTTTTTGCATAGTAAGATTTGGTCTATCTCTTACGGTTTATGAGTTATTCAAAAGTCATCCAGACAGAGTAAACAGGACTGACTACATAGGCTACAGCCAGAAAATTCAAAATATACATTTCATTTGTCATACAAATATCTTAAACACATGACATTTTAATCAAAATTGTTAGAGCCATTTTCAAAAAAAATCAAAATTTTCCATGTAAAGGGTAGTTTTGGGTGGGGCTATTTTCTTCAAAATCTTCGTGTCGCATCCTTGAAAGACATTAAACTTAAATACCAACTTTGGTTTTTAACCAACTTTTCGTTTTTGCGTTATGCTGTCCACAGACATCACACACACATACACACACACACACACACACACACACACACACACACAGTTTCTAAAAATGCTTTTTTTTTTACTCAGGGGTCTCAAAACTTATATTTACGGTGAAATCTCGACATCGAATTTTTGGGTGGAATACAATACTTCCTTCTACTAACCAGTAGAGAAAGTAAAAAATGGCTATTCAAAAGTGACATTAAGTCTGCATTCAGAAGAGTTCATTGTACAGTTACTGTAGCCTTAAAAACAGTCCATAAATCTTCACCAAACTTAGTAACATAATGAAGCCCATAAAAGATAATTTAGAACTTGAACACCTGGACTCATTCACACTGTGAATACAGTGCTTGTTATATAGGACAAGCAGAAAAAATAGTAACCACCTGGAGGAGAGGACAGGAGAGTTAAAGAGACCTAACCATCTCCAGAGAAAATAACATTTAAATGAATACTCTGGGCTTCAACTTAGTTCCATGGATAAGACCCATCCTGAAGAGCACCAAACTACAGTGAAGTTTTGTGTGAAGTTTCCCAAGAGGTCCATGTTCTAGTTGAACTACATCATACAAAATTTTATGTGAAGCTCCCTGAAGTAGCCGAACCTTCATCTCTTGGTTTGGAACTCCTCCAAGCGCCAACTGTTTATAAAAAGGAGTAGAAGTGTTCCCTTCTGAGGTCAATATCCCTGAAGACAAAGATGATTTAAGTCTTCAAAACATTGAAGTGCAAATACTTGACAACTTGACTGGAAGCTTGAGAGCAATTTGAGGTAAATTTTTGCCATTGAGACCTTATTTTGAGTTAATAGTAGTTAACTAGAAAGTCCAGGACTTAAAGTACTAATGAGATTGTAAGTTAAAATTGTGATATGTTATCTCAAAATAAACTTGAAAACATGTATTGGTTTACCAGGAAAAATGTGAGTTAGTTGAATTTAGCTATGGTAACTCAGTTGGTGATAAATCGGCATGGAAAGTAAAAGAATCATGGTTCCAATACCAGCTGTGCCATTGAATTTTGCAGTCTCATTTTATGTTTCCAGCTTTTCCTACACATGGCATGTGTGGAAGAATAATTAATTATCATTGAGTGGCCTAATAGTGGTTAAATATGAATTATGTTATTTAAAGTACTTATGAGACTTGAAGTTGCCACTGGAGTAAGTTATTTCAAAATGAATTTGAGAATACCTTGCAATGGTGTCAGTTGGGAAATTTAATGTTGTAGTGGCAGGTTACCATGGTAACTCAGTTGGTTAGAGCAATGGCATGGAAAGCTGAAGATCCATAGTTCAAATCGGTGGCTATGACATTGATTCCACCTTTCTCAATTAATCGTTGAATATTTTAAAGTAAGATTAAACTGTTGAATTATTATTTATTTATGCCAACAAACTTACTGTTGGTGTTTTTAAACACACAAGCCGTGTGTGGGCAAAGTTTGAGAGGTAGAACTGGAACTTAAAAATTCAATGCCACAACTGGGATTTGAACCACAGACCTTCCGCTTACCGGGCGGCTGCTCTAACCACTGAGCTATTGTGACAAACTGCCAGAATGGCATTAAATTCTCAGGTTTACCAGGAGAAATACGAACTGGTTTGAGAATTTAATGCCATTCTGGCAGTTTGTCACAATAGCTCAGTGGTTAGAGCAGCCACCCGGTAAGCGGAAGGTCTGTGGTTCAAATCCCAGTTGTGGCATTGAATTTTTAAGTTCCAGTTCTACCTCTTAAACTGTTGAATTTCAGCCTCCACTTTGCAAGTGTGAAAGAACAATAATTAGATATAATATTTGATATTGGTTTGTTCCCAGGCTCATCATGGAGAAGCCCGGAGTCTTGCTGTGAGCCCTAATGGACAATATGTGGTAAGCTGTGGCTCAGATAGAGTGCTAAGGCTCTTTGAAAAGTCAGTAGAACCACTTGTTTTAGAGGATGAAGAAGAAGAAGAACGAGAAGCTTTAGATGATGAAGCTCTTGCTACAGGAGCTGAAACAACAGTTACAGGACATGCAGATTTGAATCTTCCTTCCAAGAAAACTGTTGGCAGTGAGAAAGCAGTAGGTGCATTGGTTAAGATTTAAACATAGTGTTTTACAAAAATAAGCTTTCAGCATGTAGAATGTTGAACCTCTACTAGAGCAGCTGTCAGGAACAATGGCAGTAAATAACATATATTGCGCAGGTAGGGGTAATAGGGGAAGTGCTGGGCTGCAACTGTTTCCCATCTTCCTCAGGAAGTATTTGTACACATATACCATTTCTTTGGCTTGACTGTGAATAACGCAACGTTTTTATGTTTCTGCCAATGTCTGAACAACGAACTTAGTACCACACAATGGAGTGGGCTTATTACTCAGAATTATTTAATTTCACTATTAAACTGTAGGCAAGTGCTCTCACACGTGCTTTGGAACAGACTACGCTTGATTGGCGAGAAAACACGTGACTGACGTTGAAAATTTTCTTCTGCACAGCCACCTTCATTCGTGATGGTATCTATAGCTGCACAGAGATTTTAGCACCAATATTAGTAATGGCAAACCCTGGTCAAGATTGAATTCTTTGAATTATCTTTGTTTATGAACTGGTATCTACCTGAGAGCAAATCAATATTGTTTCTCCTCTGGCAAAGTAGCAAATAATAAATTACTATTTTGGAAGCACAATGAAGTGAATTCATGACAACTGAATAAAGAAACACTTGCAACATTATTGTCTTCATCATCAGCTGCAATTGACTGCCAGTTCATTTGCTTCTTGTAAGGATCATTTCCTCTGTTTTATGTGTTTGGTAATAAGATCCAGTTTACTGAGTGTATAAAAGTTATCTTTATTCTTCACAATAAGTAGTTTCTTTCAAACGGATAATTCTATAGTTTATTTCAATGACTTTTAACATGTTGCTTCAGCTTTATGTCATGCTTTTTCTGCCAAAAATGAAAGGCTACTGTGGACTTACTGATTTGTGTGTATTTTATATTTTTTCTCATATGTTCTTTGAATTCTGATTCTAGGTTTTGTAATATAACTTGTAACATAATCATGAAAGATATAGTTAACCTATGTTTGTAAAGAAGTGATTAGAGTACAGCCTCAATTATCCGAGTGAAAGAAGGCCGATAGTACCTTGGATAATCAAAAACTTGGATAAGATGGACTCTGTCAAAAATCGAGAGGGAAATGTATGGTAAACTGATGAAATGAATGAGAGAGTGGTCAAAGGTGTGAAGAAAGGCATCCATTGCATTATCAAGTGAAAAAAGATGCACACACAAATAAAAGTAAAACAAATACAAAATGAAAAAAAGGACCTAGAGTATATACATAGAGTATGTACACCCATGGACAGAAAAAAATGAGTCATGTCTGGAACATATACATACATACCTACAGACTGACAGACAAACATATGCGCATACGTGATAGATAGACAGACAGACATACCTACTTCTTAAAAACTGCAAATTATTATTTGATACTCATAGAGTTGTTCTCTGCCGTTAAAGTAGCCTTGCATTATAGACATGACTAATTCTTTTTGTCCACAGGGATTCATGTTCCTGTTAAAAAAAGTTATTTCTTCTGCTTTCTATTTGACAGAATGCTTCTTTACCACCATTTCATGAAAACATTGTAGCACTAGAAATTCCGTTGAAGTTTTCTGACTGTTACTCTAAGTACTCATTTTCAGTGATTGTTTTATCTGCTAATCTTTGAGCTAGCTGTGCAAGACTGAGGTTGTGCTCTATGGACAAAGTTTCTTGATTTTCCATGACGTTTAACAACTTCCTTCATGACTTCTGAAGAGTAGAACTTTTCACCTTGCTCTATGCCTCAGCTCACATGTAAACAACATCTTTCATTACGATTTTTTTAAGTCTGCATGACATCGTTTTCTTCATCAATTGCACTAATGAGGCTTTTTAAAAGTTTGCTTTTATAATGATGCTTCAGGTTTTCCAACATACCTTGGTTCATGGGTTGGAGAAGAGGCATGACATTGGGGGATAAAACCATGGTGTTAATATCGCCAGAAACCATTTCTTCTATATCATTCCTTTGTATGCCATTTCTGTTTAAGTACTCATATTTTGCGCAGCACACTTCATAAAACGGAACCTCAGCTAACCCAGAACTCAGTTGGGGCTCAGATAACTGCGGCTCTACTGTACTTAAAAAAAAAAATGCACTTCTTATGTTTTTGTTGCATTTTCAATGACAAGGTTATATAGAGGGGGAGTCAAATAAAAATCTAAAATACTGAACAGAAGTGTGTCATTTTTTGACAAAGTCTCAATGGCATTCAACACGCTTCCCCCAGCGTTTAGGAAGTGCACATGTTTCTCTGGCAGAAAAAAGTATTGTGGTCACGTGTGCAGTCATTTGTGCACTGCCTACTGCAACTCTTCATCCAATTTAATTTCTCTCTCCCCATCACCTCTTTGAGTGCTCCAAAGATCTGGTAATTGCTTAGGTTAAGGTCTGGTGGAAATGGCATTTATAGAAGAGTATCAAAGTGATCGTCACTGATGGTTGCAACTGTTGCATGGGCAGTATGAGACTGAGCATTGTCATGTTGCAATGTGAACTCCTCTAGTCGTCCATGTCATTGACCTAATTGTAGTCCCAAGGTGATTTTTCAACATATCAAAATATGACGCACTGGTGATGTGGTTTCCCGTAGATGTGATTGTTCAAAGATAATGCCTTATTCATCTCAAAGGAGAGTCAGCATAACCTGCCCTGCAGATGGCTGCATCAAAATTTCTTGAATTTTGGCAATGAGGTTATATATATAGAATTCATTACCTGTAACAATTCTTACAAGGAAGCCATCACGTTCTGTTTTAAAGCACTGCAAAAGTTCTCACAGGTGTCAACACTTTGCCCTTTCAGTTCTGGAGTGAGCTGCTGTGACACTCACCTTGCAAACACTTTGTGAAACTTAAGCATGTCATGAATAATGTGATATGCAAAGCCATGATTACTGTTCAGATTTGTGGCTATTTCATCCACTGTCACAAACAATTTTCCATCTCAATGGCTTCAACTCCTGTAGTAGACTCTGGTATCACAAAATCGTATGCCTGACTTGGGCAGGGAGTGTCTGTCAAGGACGTAATGCTGTTTCCAAACTTTCTACTCCACTTGTACAATTGCAGCGATAATCATGCATCACCTTCATTCATGGCCGAGTGGTTAAACCATTCACTTCTCACCAAAGTGGCCCGGGTTCGATCCCAGCAACAGCATGTGGGATTCATGGTGGATGAAGCAGCACTGGGGCGGGTTTTCTCCGGTTTCCCCCGCCATCTCATTCCACCGGTGCTCCATCTTCATCCCATGTATTATCAGTCACCTGCGGTGTCGTAGTAGTAAAAGCAGGTGTTAAACACTACAGAAAAAACTTTCATTCACCAATTGATTACAACAGCTTTCATATGTTCACTGCTCAGAAAACTTAACCATGACCAAAGCAAAATCTTTTGTATTTTATGAAAACATACTGAAGTGCTCAAGCGTGGCGCAATACCAGAAGAATAGTTGAGTTTTGATATTTAGTAGCCTGCCTAGAACATTGCTCTTCAATGGTGCATGTTACAAACAGGACAGCCATTTTAAACTAGTATTGTGGGAGCATTTTGCTGTTTGCAGTATCCTGCCACCTTCTTCTTCTTCTTCTTCTTCTTCTTCTTCTTCTTCTTCTTCTTCTTCTTCTTCTTCTTCTTCTTCTTCTTCTTCTTCTTCTTCTTCTTCTTCTTCTTCTTCTTCTTCTTCTTCTTCTTCTTCTTCTTCTTCTTCTTCTTCTTCTTCTTCTTCTTCTTCTTCTTCTTCCTCTTCCTCTTCCTCTTCCTCTTCCTCTTCCTCTTCCTCTTCCTCTTCCTCTTCCTCTTCCTCTTCCTCTTCTTCTTCTTCTTCTTCTTCTTCTTCTTCTTCTCCTCCTTCTTCTCCTTCTTCTCCTTCTCCTTCTTCTCCTCCTTCTTCTCCTCCTTCTTCTCCTCCTCCTTCTCCTCCTTCTTCTTCTCCTTCTCCTCCTCCTTCTCCTCCTCCTCTTTCTTCTCCTTCTTGTTCTTCTCCTCCTCCTTCTTTGCATCTTCTTCTACTACTTTGCCCTTCTTCATTTTGCGACACTCTTGAGATTACTGGAAAACTCCTTAATGTCTGCTATTCCCATCTGTAATGTTAATGTAAATTCCTAATATGCACCATGCAATGTTGGATAATTAATTATTATATTCAATCCCGATATTCAATAGTACTCCAAATTCTTGTTCTTTTGTTTTGAAGGTAGAGATTTATTTACTAAATTGAGATAGCAAATGATATAGTTCATCTTCAAAA
Organism: Tenodera sinensis; assembly: GCA_030765045.1. NCBI lineage: Eukaryota > Metazoa > Arthropoda > Insecta > Mantodea > Mantidae > Tenodera > Tenodera sinensis. Next base: position 115,455,306 of record CM060962.1, read on the forward strand.
CTATGTATTAAGTCATTTAGATAATTTATAATTCAAAATATTCAAAATGACTTGATAATAATTATATCCAATTTCTTTCAAGGTCATTTGTGTTAATGGTTGATACCTAATATAGTTTTAGAAATGTTAGAATTAAGATTTTGAAGGAAACTTTGTAATGGTTTATGAATTATTATCTGCCATATTCAATTATTAATATAACAAGATTGTTAAACACAATTAACATAGCTTGAGGATGGGCTCCCCGATAGATGCCAGGCACAAAATGAAAAATATGAGAAATACTCTTGATCCTATTAACGAGATTATTGAAGTGGGTTTTCTAGTTCGTTCTGTAATGCATAGTAATTCCCAATAATTTAATAATGCTGCCACCTTTAAAGTATTGGTAACAGTACTGCCAACTTACAGAACTATGGCACAAATATTTAAACTTTTATTACATTTTTAAGGTTTTTGTTTGATACTCTCCCTGGTGGAATACAGCATTGTTATAATGAACTGCAGTATTATGTGAATAGTTCTTTGTATAACAATATGAAATCATGTGTGTGGGTGTGGGTGGGGGGGAGGGGTGACGGTGACAGAGTGCATGTGTGTCAGTATGTGATAGTGGAGAACCTGTGTGTGTGTGCACATGCCTGCCCACCTGTCTAGTTTTATGGAATAAGGTGCCTGTTGTTCACAACTCATTACATAATACTGCAAATTACATAAATGCATGTTTTACCATAATATTGCAAGTAGAGAAGTATTGCATATCCTAAAAATTATTACTGTATAAGTGAATTTAAAAATGTATATGACCTACATAGGATAGAGAAGAAATGTCTAGTACTTGGTAGAAAAAGATCTTGTGATGCTAGTCTGCCTCTCACACTCATTTCGTCAACGTGCAGCTTAATCACATAGGCAACAGAGAAATAGTGTCCATAGCAGATGCACCATGTTCCTTCAGATAACAGAGCATTGCTTCAGCAGCCTTAAGTGCTTCACTTTGAGATACTTTTTACTTTTTCCATTGTCTTCCATTTCTCCTTCCTCCGAGGCTACTTCATTTTCATCTTCGTTCCTTTTCACTTGTGCAATTATTTCAGAATCTCCTAAAAGTTCAGAGTTTTCATCCTGTTCCATCCATTCACGGAAATCAGCATTGGTAATGGCTTTGCAGCTTGGAATTTTCTTCAATAAGTCTGCTATTTCACAATTTTCTGACTCGAACCTACTTTCTTGGAATTTGTTTCCTGAATGGTCCAGCAGCTTTCTCCAGGAATGAACTAGGCTTATTTGCTCGATTTCATTCCAAGATTCAGATATCCAGCTTACTATGTCCAGGCATATCTATTTTCTTTAGTTTGTCAATAATATGACATCCGTTCTCCATTGCTAAAACAAGAAATGAAAGAAGTTTGTATCTGTATCTCTTCTTCAGTACTTCTAAAATTCTTCGGTCCATTGATTGGCATACTGAAGTCATGTTAGGAGGCAGAAACATGGCCATTATGTCTTTGTCCCATGAATGTTCTACATCGGGATGGTATGGAACATTATCCAGAAAGAGAAGTACTTTCCTTGGCAAGTTTTTCGATTTTAGAAACGTTTCTACAGAAGGAACGAACTGCTGGAAAAACCAGTCCTTAAAAATGGTTCCATTCATCCATCCATTTGCTTGATTTCTGTACCAAACAGGGAGATCATAAGAGGTGTCAGTCCCATTAGCATACTTTGTTTTTAAATACTCTGCACTGCTGCTGTAGTGTAATTAATTTATATATCTAAAGGAAGTAAAAGAAGGAAGTGCAGACCCCAACACTGGGGTATTGACAGGACCAATTCTGTGAAAGGAGTGCCCCCAAAGCATTGGACAATACTTTTCTGTAACAGTTATTTAATAAACCAATATGAACAATAGTAAAATGCCCTTGTAATATAGCAATCCATTAACTCTTTAAGCACTAACATTGAATGGACTTCAACATACCCTGTATTCCCTATGAAATTGCCATGTGGCTACACTGAGTAAAGCATTCCCCCTGCTTAATCAGACAAAGCCATACGACACAGAATTTTTGGCAACTTGAAACATGCTTGGTCTGTACACATTATAAATTATCCCCCAAATAGGAGCTATACCCAAAATCCCAACATTGAAAGGTGCAGCCCAGGTAACTTAGGCCCAGACATAACTCACCAACTTAGATGTGCACACTGAGCAGAAGTCCGGCTAACACTCCCCTAGCCAGTGCCAAACACTGGTCTAGCAGGTGCACTTATCGCAGTGCTACTAGCGGTAGCAGGTGGTACTAAGTGTATGAGAATACAACCTAGAGGAAAACTTATGAATTAATGGAAACTGAAGAAATCTCAAAATCAAACATATGTGTGGCTGGCACAACTCGCAGATTTTTTTATTTGCGAATGAGCGCTAGTTTCAGCTTGATTGCCTGTTGCATTGCTGCAGGTCAAGACTGTAACTCTCTCCTGACTTCTTTTATAGCCTGGGGCTGATTTTCCATTTCTGGATGCAAGCGTTTTGGAAGATAGCATTAAAAAATTCAGACCAGTCTCATCACAGTTGTAAATTTATTGTCCAAATAGGCCCTCCTTATCAATTAGTGCAGGGGCTCTAATGACCTAGCTGTAGACGGGCACTTAAACCCTAACCACTCACTCAATTAGTGCATGAAAATTTTCCTTGAATTTATTTACCCTTTCCAAGTAAGCAGATAGTTTTTCGCCACAAACATTTAACCGTCTGACGACATAATACTTCTTCTACCTGTCCAGCCAACATTTGCAGTAAATCCAGGCTCACCTTCTTGAAATTCTTCCTAGAATTTGAGACTTTTCTCTTACAAAATGGGCTCAGAAATGGGTGTTCCTTTTTTCCCTTTGCTGCCTAAACCACAAATAAAGCTCCTCACTCACTTTCTCATATTCACCATATTTCATATTCTTCCTTTCGTTTGAGCTATAAGTACATGCTCTTTTCATACACCAAGACTTGATTTCGGACCTCTATTTTTTCCACCCTATTATTGTACTTTGTCCAACTCCTAAAGTCATGGCAGTTTTATTAATATATTCCACTTTGTCCAGTCTCTTTAACACATCCAATTTAATTGTCTTTTTCATGTTATAACGAGAAACTGAGAGCAAAGGAAAGATTTCTTCTCCGAACGCTCACTCTGGATATTTTGATTGATATGGTTGGCACACCTGGAGCTTGTGTGTATTTCTTAAACAAAAGAAGCGAGAAATTCAGGTGGGTGGAGTGTAGCGAAAGCCGTGTTGAGAGTAAACCTCGGGTAAGAGTCGGCAGGAGTAGACCTCGTGCAATGGGGCAGTAGTGGGGTATGTCTGCAAGAATGCCTCGAGTAGAGTATACCGACGTGAGTGGATGACAAAGTCATGTCATGCTCATAAGTAGTTTCGACTGGATTTGGATGACAGATTCTTGTGATGTGCAGAATTATTATCGTCAGAAGTAGTGATACGATGTATGCGTATCTGAATGTAACACATAATGGAACTTTCATATAAGCGTATGGAACTGGCTACAGGAGAATGGGTCTGCAATTGGGTTCCATGGTATTCGCCAATTTTGGATGGTTGGAGGAAATGCATGGAGTTGCATTTTCGTATGGATAAGAGGCCCCACCAAGAAGAAGAAGGTCTAATGGGGAAGGTCTCTTCCATCTCACCCAAGGTAGCAAATTTCTATATCTCCAGGCCAGTAACACTTTAGAATTCTTGTAATTCTGTGCAGGTACCATATGTTACGATCTCGTTACAATAAAAGCACAGGTCAGTGGAACTTTGCAATTTGTCATTTGACTTTGTTATGACATTTCTCATAGTTACAATATTCGTCAGTGGAACACATTGTCTGATTTATGATATTGTATGATTTATAGTACTGTCTTTCTGGAACATTTATTAGTACAACCATTTTTCTGGTTTACAACATTTGTTTTACTTATATGTTTATCTGAGTTATAACTTTGTCTCAGTTACTCAGATACTGATTTAATTACAGTGGATTGTTCAGTTAATAATTAACTTTCAAGAAGTTATGTGAAGTGAGGGTTGTGTAGTGGCACCTGTAAATCTTGGTTTTTTTATGATTGTATTTATTCATATCTTTTGTTAATTGTCTTTTTACATTACAATATATGTTATCTGTGATATATTTCTCTTGTTATTTCCTGGTAACCTTAGTAATGTATTCCCTCAGAACACCTGGCTTCGCGACTAGCATATCTGGGGAACATTTTGTACGGGTTCACTTTTCTTAATGGTTTATTAGGACTGGCGGGAAGAAATATAGTGCCAAATTGTGACTATTAAGAGAGAATTATCCCGGTACAGTGTTCACTTGTGGTCTTTTCTTCTCATTCAACATTTTCGCTGGCACAAACACAACTCAACATAGCACTAACAGTTAGGCTGAAATCTTGGAAGCTGCTCTGTAACCAGAAATATATAACTGAAATTTTAGCTACCATGTACAGAGGTATTTTTCTACATGTAACGAATGATCTTACTTGAATGTGTGCGAGTGACATCATGCAAATTGATGATATGGCTAATGTTTCTGTTTACTTCTTTGAAATAAACAAGACACTGCTGGTAATGCAGGTGGGTTAATCATGCACAGTCCCCAATGTTTATGTACAACCCAGAAGTTGGAAAGATAACCTGACACCCCTATAGTCTTACACACAGGAGAATGAGGTAGGTTGTTAGTGTACACTAATTAAAATTCATCTATACTGTTTATACCATATAGTAAATTATAGAAATTATTACAGTCAAGTTTAACAATAGAAAATAAAATAAATAAAAGTTGTCAAGTTACATGGAATATCGAGTTATCAAGAGTCAAGTTATTGGGATTCTACTGTATTCTTAAAAACACTTTTCTATCTACTTCATATTAATTGAGATAGTAATTTGTAGAAATGGTTTTATTACGTGTTTCCTTGTAGGTGCAATGAGAAGAGAAAATACAGTAGGCTTAAGCAATAGACAAAAGCTTTTAAGAGCTAGTCACTATGTGATGGCTGTGAAATTACATTCTCTTTGCAGGCTTAAGTAATAGACAAAAGCTTTTAAGAGCTGGTCGCTGGCTTTGAAATTCCATTCTCTTTGCATGTCCAGGACATAAAAGAATGAATCACAACTTCTCATTTGAGAAAAGTATAAGTGAAAAATTCAAACAAATAACAAGAAATATTTCTGAAATTGTTCACTCCACAAAAAATGCATTTGGCATAGTGTGTTTTAATGAGATCTATATTTTTCATGCAGTTAGATTTTGTCTATCTCTTACGGTTTACCAGTTATGCAAAAGTCATCCAGAATGGAGAGTACTTCTGAGAACAGCCCCTGGAAAATTTTAAAGCCATTTTTGAAAAATGTTCCATATCTGGGTAGTCTGGAGTGGGGGAATTTTTCTGAAAATCTTGTGTTGCATCATTGGAAGATGCTGAACTTAAATACCAGATTAAGTATTTACCCAACTTTTCATTTTTGAATGATGCTGTTCTCACATGTGCACACGTACCCACCACCACCACCACCACCACCACCACCCACACCTCACAATCCCCCCCCCCCCCCCCCCCCCACACACACACACATGCACACAGACAGGCACACACAGAGAGAGACAGACAGACACCCTCCAGGGGCCTACTTTGGTAGGTACTGGTTTGGCGCACCCGAGGTGCCGAGCCAACTGACTTCCTCGATGTGGGCTACTCTTCGTGTTGAGGGAGTCAGTCAAAATGCCCACCCATGTGTAGGCCATGCACGGAGACCCGTGTCAGTGGAAAGGATTATCCTGGTTGGTTGAGAGATGCATATCTGAGCTTGCTCCAGTTTATTTCTGAATTCGGGGAGGGTGCGCTTTTCCAATACACTGCTTTGGTTTCTGCTTCACCTAAACGGGAGGCTAGGGGCTAACCCACCCCTAGTCAATCGGCCCGGACTAGGTATTGCACAGAACTCCAGGGTGAGTTGGATGGTGGGCCCAATATATCCCCTGTGTAGCCCTGTCATCCCAGTGGGATGATCCCTTGGGCTCCGTGGTGGGTGGGGAGCATTGGGGGATGAAATTTATAGCTTTTTTCTATGGCACACCAAAACAAAATGAAAACGACAAGTTAATGATGAAAAAGAGGTACACGTAGTGTCCATAGCTCGTTACCTAGTAATCAGTATTACAGAAGAGGGACATTCATTTCTGAAGGATAACCCCTTTGTTATACAATCAGGTCTAGATAAAATAGCCGGCCTAGTCAAGTCATGTGCTCGTATTAGAACAGGATTGCTACTTGTTGAAACTCACGTCCACCCAGTTCGACAAGCTGCTGAAAGCGGAACTACTCCACGGATATCCTATCCGTGTTGAGAAGCACCAGAACCTCGACTCTTCCAAAGGCACCAGTACCACCCACTTGTTGGACGGTATGCCAGAGGAAGAGATTCAGGGTTACCTGCCTGACCAGGGAGTAACATCTGCTTCTCGGGTCCGAACAAAGTGTGACGGAGTGCTAGTAGATACCTGTACGCTCTTTCTTATGTTTGATCGGCTCAATCTCCCTCGAAGATAAAGGCCGGCTATTAGGCCATTAACGTTCGGCCGTATATCCCGCCCCCTATGCAGTGTTTTCATTGCCAACGTATGACCATACTCAGACATCTTGTAAGGCCTCTTCCTAATTGTGTCACCTGTGGCAAGGATGCCCACAACGGAGCGTGTGCATCTGCTCCTAGCTATGTTAGCTGTAGAGGTGCCCATTCGGCGACATCCCACTATTGTCCACTTTACCTGGACGAAAAGGCTAGTCAAGAGCTGTGGGTCAAAGAGTTCCTATCGTTCTCTGAGACCCGCAAATGTCATCTTGCTCGCCAGCCTTCGATACTCAAATTTGGTACTTTCAGGTCAGTTGTGTCAACCCCAGTACCATAGGTACTCAAACCTCCGCTATAGCCAGCACCGCCAACGCACCTACTTGTACACCACCCACAGCTTCTGCCTCAACCAGTACCAGCCCCAAGAGTCTCCCTACTAGCCCTGACATCCACAAGTTCCGAATTGAGCCAAAACAAAGTGACTTTCTTAAAGGCCCATCCCAGCCACTTCCCCTTCTCCCCGGCGCTCACGCTCACAGGACACCAGAGGGCGTAGTCGGGTGCCACGGGTCTCTCCAACTCCCGTTACCATAGGCAACCGTTACACAGTCTGTCTTCTGTTAGCGGTGGCATAGAGCCACGGATCCTCTTCCATCCAAAGAGCCCATGGAGCAAGAACCATCTGCTCCAAAGAGCCCTAGCCCCACGCGCTCTCAGAAGGGCAAATTGAAGCGCCAACTGCCGGTCAAGTGACCCTAGTCGACAGCTTATCCCATTTGTTCCAGGATGTCCATTATTCAGTGGAATACACTGGCATACGTGAGCATAGAGCCGAATTAAAATTACTTTCCAACTCGCTGTCCCCTCCTATTCTGTGCTTGCAGAAGACCAAGCTTCGCCAGCAGGACTCCTTTACGTTTTCTGGGTTTATTCCGGTGCATTATGACCTCTCACCGGAACCCAGTACTCCTGCACATGGAGGTGTCATGCTCGTTCATAACAACGTTTTTTTTATCAGTCAATCATGCTTAACAGTCCATTGCAAGCTGTTGCTGTTACCCTGAGGCTACATGGCTTTTCTTTTACTCTCTGTTCCCCTTTATCCACTGCCTTGTCCCCCCCTTCGCAATAGAGGACCTGTCACATCTAGTGTCCCAGCTCCCAACATCCTACCTTCTTTTGGGAGACTTTAATGCCCACCACCCTCTTTGGAGTTCACCTCGGGCGTGGGTGAGGGTGACGCACCTAGCAGATTTTTTCATACAGAACTCTGTCTCTTCTAAACACTGGTGAACCTACTTTTCTTTCTGATTGTACTGGCACTCTCTGCCACCTGGACCTCTCAGTTCGCTCAGCTCAGCTTGCACATCGTTTTGAGTGGAACGTCGTCTCTGACACCTTTTCCAGCGATCATTTTCCGTGTATTCTCAGCTTGCTGTCGCACCACATACCTTCGCCATGCGTACCCTCCTTGCATTTCAACAGAACGAACTGGCTTCTTTATACTCGCTTGGCTGTTTTTGACGATCGCTTTGCAGATGATGGCCCACCTTACATCCGAGACATTTGCCGGTCCCTTGGTGGACCGACGAATGCCGAGCGGCCGTCCGTGCGCGAGGGTGGCACTGCGGGTGATTCAGCGCCTCCCTACACTTGAGAATCTGGTCGCTTTCAAGCAATCTCGTGCCATAGCTCGTGGCATCATACAGGTGAGTAAGAGGACATCCTGGCTCCGTTTTGTGGAGTCATTTAATCCATCCACGCCTGCGTATGTGGTTTGGGATAAGCTGTGGCCGGCAAAGCTTCGTCAGTTACCATACCTGGCCTCCAGATCCACAACACCACACTTGTTTGCCCTTGAGCTGTCGCTGACACTCTGGGCAATGCTTTTGATGGTGTGTCAGGCTCTTCGCACTACCACCCGGATTATCCACCTATCAAAAATAGCGTTGAGTCTCATAACCTTTGCTTTAACTCTACTAACCGAGAGTGTTACAACACCTTTTTCACCATGCCGGAGTTGAGTGGGCCCTGGCCTCCTTCAAACCCTCCACTCCTGGGCCGGATGATGTCCACCTCTTAACGTTGCAGCACCTGTCTTCCGGCTGGCAAACTCTCCCTCTTAGATGTGTATAATCGTATCTGGTGCACAGCAACATTTCCATCCGCTTGGCACAAAGCCGCCATCGTCCCGATTTTAAAACCTGGAAAGGATCGCCATCTACCTTCCAGTTGTCAGTCTGGGTGGCTCAGTTGGTTAGGTGCTGGCCTACTGATCCCAAGGTCACAGGTTCAAATCCGGCCCAGATCGATGGTGTTTAAGTGTGCTTAAAAAAAACAGCTTCATGTCAGTAGGTTTACTGGCATGCAAAAGAACTCCTGTGGGACAAAATTCCGGCACACCAGCGACACTGATGTGATATTGGCAATTGGCAGTGTTGTTAAACAACAAAATATATTAATTTCACCTTCCAGTTATCGTCCAATCTCCCTCACCAGTGTCATCTGCAAGGTGATGGAGCACATGATCAACGGGCGATTGACCGTGGTGGCTTGAATCTTAACATCTGCTGTCCAATGTTCAGTGCGGTTTTCGTCGCTTCCGTTCAACAACGGTCGACCATTTAGTCTCATTATCCATGCACATCACGGACGGTTGCTGTTTTTTTCGATGTAGAGAAGGCGTATGACACTTTCTGGAGGTATGCCATTCCTCGCACCCTCCATAAATGGGGCATTCGTGGGCGACCGCCCCTTTTTATTCGGGATAGTCTTTCACATACAGGTTGGTTCAGTTTTATCTTGTGTTTTTACTCAAAAGAACGGAATACCGCAGGGCTCAGTACTCAGCGTCACACAATTTGCTATTGCTATTTTTTATTTTATTTTGTTGTTTAACAATGCTGTTAATTGCCAGGATCACATCAGCGTCGCTGGTGTATCGGAATTTCGTCCTGCAGGAGTCCTTTTGTATGCCAGTAAATCTATTGACATGGAGCTGTCGTTTTTAAGCACACTTAAAAACCATTGGTCTGGGCCGGATTTGAACATGCAACCTTGGGATCAGTAGGCCAGCATCCAACCAACTGAGCCACCCAATTGCTATTGCCATCAATCCCATTGTGGATTGCATTCCTGCTGGTATGTCATCCTCCTTGTTTGTGAATGACTTTGCCATTTACTGTAGTTCTCAGCAGACTCATCTCTTAGAGTGGCACCTCCAACTCTGTCTTGATCGCTTCTTCATTTGGAGTATGGAAAATGACCAAGTTCTCTGCCGAGAAGACCGACTATGTTAAATTCTGGTGAAGGTAGGCATTTCTCCCGCCTTCTCTTCACCTCGGTCCAGATGTTTTCCCTTTCACAGATGAGGTAAAATTTTTGGGATTGGTGTTTGACAGGAAGCTTAGCTGTGCCTCTCATATTTCTTATCTGAAAGCCAGGTGAAACCGTGCTCTTAGTGTTTTATGTGTTTTAAGTTGCACATCCTGGGGAGCTGATCAGACTGTTCTTTTAAGGTTATATCGTTCTTTGGTCCAATCTGAACTTGACTACGGTTGTATTGTGTGTTCGTCAGCCTGGCCGTCGATTTTAAAACGTCTCAATCCCATTCATCATTGTGGTATACAATTGAGTATTGGCACCTTTCTAACAAGCCCGGTTCTCAGCCTGTGTGTGGAAGCTGCTGTACCTCCGCTTTCTTATTGGCAGGATGTTCTTCTTTGCAGCTACACTTGCAGAATTTCTTGTCTACCAGAACACCTGTCTTTTAATTCGTTTTTTAATGATAATTTGGACCGCCAATACTCATAGAGCTCTCTGGCCCTACTCCCTCCTGGCATTCAATTTTTCTCACTGCTTCAGCTGTTGGACGTTGATTTACTGGCAACACATCTGAAGGGAAAAACCTGATTTCTCCTGTGGCTTTGTTTGAAGACACACACACGTTGACTTGGGTTTGCTGTCCATGCCAAAGTCGCCAACGTCAGATTCAGTTCTTTGTTCAGCCTTTTTAGATGTTCAGGTGCAGTTAGGACCCGGTAGTTTTATTTACACTGATGGCTCAAAAGACGATCAAGGTGTAGGATGTGCTTTTATTCATGGCCACCAAAGTTTTAGATTTTTCTTTTACTGCAGTGCTCGATTTTTACAGCAGAGCTTTCTGGTATTTACCAAGCTCTTTTATATGTTCATCAGTAGGCCTTTTGGCGGTGTATCATTTGTTCTGATTCTTTAAGTGCTCTTGAGAGCCTACGGACACTGTACAGTTACCATCCCTTGGTGCAGTGGGTTCAGGATACTTTCACATCCTCGCCAGTGCTGGCACTTGTATCTCCTTTGTGTGGGTACCTGGACACGTAGGCTTGCAGGGAAGTAAGGCTGCTGATTCTGCTGCAAAGACAGCAGTTTTAGCACCCAGGTGTTTTAGCTCTTACATTCCCTCTGACAATTTTGATGCCTTTTTACGTCAAGCCCTCCTCTCACGGTGGAGTGGTGACTGGCATGATGCTCAGGGGAACAAACTTTGGGAGGTGAAGCCCCTCCCTGTCACCTGACGACAGGGCTTTGCATGCCTATCGTCGCGAGAAAGTGATTTTAGCAAGATTGCATATCAGGCACTGCCGTTTTAGCCATGGTCACCTTTTATCTTCAGCTGCTGCACCGCTCTGTTCTCATTGTTGAGGGCCTTTGAGGGTGCAGCTTGGTTTAATTGAGTGTCAGTTTTTAGCTCAGCTCTGTGTGTCTCTGACTCTGATAGCTATCGTTCTTGAGGTGCTGAGGGACACTGTCATTGCGGTAGAGCGATTGCTAAGTTTTATCCATCTTAGCGGTATGGGCATCCGTGTTTGAGTCGGTGCTTTTAACTATTGTTTTTCATTGGTAGTTTGGCCATGCTATCGATTTTATGTATCTCCATTGTGTTTCATAGTCCATATTTAACTCCACTTTCTCAGTTACTGGCACTCTTTCGGTGACATTTTAATTGTTGACACTCTTTAGAAGGCAGGTGTAGTGCCTGCACTTTCGATTTTACCTTCGTTTGGGCGCTAATGACCAAAGCTGTTGTGTGCCCAAAAATCCCACCACTGATAGCACGCACGCACGCACACACACACACACACACACACACACACACGCACACGCACACGCACACGCACACAGACAAACGGGGGAACCACAAAACAGCATTCCAGAACAGTAAGGGAGTAGCTGAAAACAAAGTTAACACTAAGCCATAACTTAACTGCCATCCTCACAGTTCATGGCAAATTTGGAGATTATTTGTGTATATTCAAGATTGTAGAAGATCCTTCATGCATGTAGGGCAAAAATTTTCAATCAGTGCAACATACACTGTGGGAGTGTGTACAGTAATAACAGAGAAGTTCTATGGAAATGTGTATAAAGAAAATGTGGGCAATGGCCAATAGACAGCAGTGAATTATTTGACTCATACAAAAAGTCATTTTTAAAATTTGTTAACAATATTAAATTTGATAAATTACAAACACTGAATGAACTTCAAGGCCGTAAATATGAGAACAGGTAACAAGTAAAGAATTGTATATAGAGTGAATGAATGTATTTATAGGAATGTGTGGGTGTGAGTGGGTAGGTGTCTGTCTGTCTGTCTGTCTGTCTGTCTGTCTGTCTGTCTGTCTGTCTGTCTGTCTGTCTGTCTGTATGCGTGCATGTGCACACTTTTGCAATTGAGCATGCAGTCAGTCAATTTTTATTTTAAAAAAATGCTCATACACACAATTCTAAATATTCCTTTTATTTTTGAATTCAGGGAGTCTCAAAATCCCAGTACTGAATCAGTGAACGGGAAATAACACTTTCCCTTCTTACTATACATAGTAGAGAAGATAAAAATATTCTCTTGTTTTATACACATTCTCTGTTGAATACTACAAGAAGAGTCAGAGCCATTTTAACAAGTATCTTCTGTGTTGATTTCAATATATTTGTATTCTAATATCCAGGTCTTATGAATCCTTTAACGTGTTTTAGTTATTTAAGAATTCATAACACTAGCCAACAGTGAAAATGTAAGTGGGATAAAATAAATGTTTGTTAACCATATCGACCATGCTGATAACAAAAATGACAACTAAAAACTTGAATTGGCTCATTTCCAAGTTAAAGATGTGGATTTTATTATATTTAATTATAATTATATTTTATTGCCATTCATTATCAATCCCTTCTCATATATATAGGCTTCAAAGTCCCACTTATGATAGAGTGATGAAGTTTCAGGCAACTATAGCTGTGTGTATTTTGTTACTATTTTTAACATGGGCTCATAGCAATGAGGGTAATTGGAAAAGGAAGGGAAGAGCGAAGCATGTTTCATTTAAGCTTAGTTTGAATCTGTTACAAGCTGTGTTCTGGTTATGTGCTGGAAGAAAAAGATTGGCCTCAGTGCCAATCACTTGAACCAGGATCTCGCAATGTTATGCACAAAGCACTTGTCAAATCCAAGAACATCATATAAAATTGGGACTGATGAAAAACTTTGTGAAGGCCATGGACAAAATTGGGGAAGCATTTCTCTATTTGTATGAGAAATTTCCATGTCTTAGTCAGGCAAAAATTAAAGAGGGAATTTTCGTGGGTCCCCAGATACGCAAACTGTAAAAAGATGAACATTTCAATACCATTCTGAATGGTGATGAAAGGATGCCTATGTTCAAACGTCAACAAACTTTCTAGGAAATAAGAGGGCAGAAGAATATAAGGATCTTGTGACAAATCATCTTTGCGGTTACAATAGACGAGAGCAACATGTCCTTAAAGTTACATTTCTTAGATTCTCACTTGGACTTCTTTCCTTACAGCTGTGGCGCTGTAAGCAACAAGCACAGGGAACACATCCACCAGAAAATTTTGGGTGTGGAAATTAGATGCTAGGAAAAGTGGAGGGTATCAATGATAGCCAATTACTGCTGCACACTAATCAGGGAATCACCAGCAGAAAACTAGAAACACCAGGCAAAGTGGCTGCACCTTCACTGACCTTCCTCTGGTGGATCTAAATACATGCATAAGCTTATATAGGCAATAATGTATAGCTATGTTAACTTCAAAACGACGGCTAATCTGGCATTTTCACTGACATTTTCATTATCAGCATACTTGAAAACATAAAGATTAGCTGTTTTCATGCCAATTACAAAGATAAAGGAAAATTTTGTTGTTTAGTGTAATTTATGTCTTATATTTATTGGTCCATAACTGCTAGTGTAGTCATATAAGGATTAAAACCAGTAAGAATCACGTATTGACAGAGAAACCATAGCAGCAGAAACATTCACTTTGAGTGAATCCAAACTATATTTAATATATCATTGCATCCCTGCATTTGTCCAGCTGTAGATTTTTCTGTATATTGCTACAACTTTGTGTATGTTCATCCTAAAAATTAAAATATTTCCATGAAATCCAAATCTCTTCTGTAATACTGTGAAATATAGCTAATTTAAGAATTGTGAACAGATGCTTCTTGCTTTTTGGGTCTTCACTTGCTTCATCTTCCCAACTAATATATAATTCAGCAAAACTACAAATAGTGAAAAATGGAAACTAAAAAAGAGATTGTAATGAATAAAATTTACTTTCAGGCAGATCAAATAATGGAATGTCTGGACGTTTGCCGCGAATATCAAGCTTTGCTACAAGAACATGCAGAGAAGTCAAAGCATTCAAAAGAATCCATTGCCCCACCAGCACCTCCAGCCCTCATGGCTGCTTACCAGATATCCTCACCAGAAGACTTTGTAATAGAAATGCTCAGTAGAATACGTTCTTGGTATGTATGCCATTTTTACATCTTTCAAGCATCAATATGTACAAATTATAGATTACTATGTTTGCTGCCATATAAGACGCACCGTCATAAAAGATGCATACCACTTTTAAAGACCTTTTTACCTTTTTTTAAGCAAGAAAGTTCTCACTTACTACATATACTACAAAACAAGTATAACACACATGTGCATGTACATCAAATATCTAGGCAATATAAGTAGGAAAAATTGCTCACATTCATTTGATGAATGATCCTTTTTGTATTTAAGTTTATTTATTTATTTATTTATTCATTTATTATTTATTTAATCGAATGCTCTAGACTTGTGGACCATTTGCCATCAGTCTTCTGACTTCCCAATAGAGTTGATCGTTTGTTCCATTCCATAATCTCTGGAGTGCACCACGCTTTCTCAGATGTTCGAAGGTCATGGAATTATCATGATCCTTTTGTACGAGGGCTGATCAACAAAGACAGAGACTGATTTTTTCCTGTAGCTTCCGTGATAGTTTTGTATCTGTAACATAAATATTTAAAAAGAGCGGGTTTTTATGTATAATGTTGGTAAGCGGCAGCACTCTCATATTGGTAGGTTGGTAGTAATGCTCTATTTTGTAGATCCTACGTGCATTTCGCATACCAGACAGTGGAGGTGACGCGAAAGGAGCAGTACAGTGCAAACAAATTCTGTTTTCGTTTAAACCATATAGCCACCGAAACTTATGAAAAGCTGAAGCAAGCATACAGTGAAGATGCACTACCTCGTACAACAGTGTTTAGGTGGTTCAAGGACTTCAAAGAAGGCCAACTTGTCAGTGTTAAGCAAGGTGGGCCTGGTGTTTCGGCTTCTGCTGTGACTGAAGTCAACATCAACACAGCTGCTGTGATTGTCCAAGAGGATCGGCGTATAACATTACGTAACCTCAGTGAAGTGTTGAGAATTTCATATGGCTGTGTGTTTACAATTATGCACGACCATCTCCATATGACCCGAGTTTGTGCTCGTTGAGTACCACGTCTGTTGACTCCCGAACAAAAGGCTGTGTGAATGGAGACAAGCCATGAGGTGCTGCGTCTCTTTGCTGATGGAGGGGATGCATTTTTTAAATCAATTATCACCGGTGATGAGTCATGGCTGCATCATTATGATCCTGAAGGGAAACAAGCCAGCACAGTGTGGAAATCGCCAGGTTCTCCAACACCAAAAAAGGCAAAAATGTTCCATCTGCAGGGAAAGTGATGGTGATCACATTTTTTGACTGTAATGGAATGATTTACCAGCATGCAGTTCCCCCTCACACTACTCTTACAGCAGCATACTACACGTCAGTATTGGCTACACTGAGGAAGCACATTGCAAAGAAACGACCAGAGCTTTCTCGGACTGGGTGGCGACTTCATCATGACAATGCACGGCCTCATGTTGCAAATCAAGTCATGCAGTCTCTGGCTTGATTCAACATTACCTGTATACCACATCCACCTTATAGCCCCGATCTTGCACCCTGTGACTTTTTTTTATTCCCATCACTAAAAGCAAAGCTTAGGGGTATTCGATTTGATAACTCTGAAGCAGTGCTCAAGAAAAGTGAGGCGATTCTCAAGGACCTGACAAAGAATGGCCTGCAGCACGTGTTCAAGGACTGGCAGAGATGCTATAAAAAGTGCATTGAAGTAGGAGGGGACTACTTTGAAAAAGATCATGTAAACATTGAATTGGAGTAATAAACATCTGTGAAAAAAAATCAGTCTCAGTCTTTGTTGATCAGCCCTCGTAGAAACTGAAATTCCTGCTCGTCTGTCCTCTAAAATCCAAGTATTGAGTTCTACTTCAAGTTTTGGTTATTTAATAGTTCCATTTCTCAGATTATGTTTACTGTGAGGTGCTTTCTTTAAAACATCTTCCTGATTTCATCAAGTTCTTAGTATCTTTTCAATTGGAGATGGCTCAAAATACCTTTCTGCAGCCTTGTTCCTATGCTCTTTAGCATATGCAGCTTAAATGCAATAGCATAGCTATGCCTTTTTCAGCCATATTTTGCAAGTAAAACCCCAATACAGGTATGACACAAGTGGATCTTCACACTAAACGCAATAACTGAAGCTTGAACGAACAATAAAAAAGCCGTTAACGATAGTGCATATGCATCCACTGAACTCTATACAACTGGAATGCTCAAAATTCGCAAGGAAACCCATAAATGAATTGCTTCAAGCCAAAACATAGAAAGTTTAAAGAAATGGAGCTTTTAGGTACCTAGCTTAACTTACGACCAGTGTATAAGACATCCAGTTTTTGGGCCATTGTTTTTAAGGGAAAAAAGTGTGTCTTATATGTCGGCAAATACATTACTTATTTATAGACTGTTTCTAACTTGAACAGACAAACTTTGGGATCAGATGGGTAACCTTCTTTGAAACACTTTGTTAAGGCACACATAGGCTGTATGGCTTTGCTTCAGTACCAAGGGGTGTATGTGATTAAATTGATTGATCTTACAAGAATGGTTTGAGTAATTAAGCATGTGAAACTTGAACAAATAAAGTTACAGATATTCTGTTTATTAACCCAAAATACAGCAAAAGAGAAATAAAACATGCCAACGGAAGAGGAAAAGGGCTCATTACCAGGCAACAAGGATTTGTTATTAATGCTACCACCCAGTTTGTTTACCTTTGGAGCTCAGAATCATGCATTTACCCCATTTGATTATTGCCTGATATCAGCAGGTTTGTTGACTTCTTGTGCTGATTTTAAGTCATCCACTCTTTCTGTTGAATATTATTCCTCAGCACAATACAATCCTTCCTTGCTTACATACAACAGTACAGTTTTTTAACTAAGACAAACATGGAATGTTGCACACGGAATGAATTGGTGGATATGCATATGTCATGATTAAGCATCTGGTTCTGGCTGTATGGCTCAGAGGCTTTACCAGGAACAATTTTCAGACAAAGGGCCTCTTACCACAGTACAGTTGCTAGCATTCATAGCAGACCATACGAACTGGGTTGTATTACCTAAGGGTTGGAATAAAAATTGTGTACCCAAAATATTTATTTTATTC
The DNA here is from genome assembly GCA_030765045.1 of Tenodera sinensis. Lineage (NCBI taxonomy): Eukaryota > Metazoa > Arthropoda > Insecta > Mantodea > Mantidae > Tenodera > Tenodera sinensis. Next base: position 115,472,835 of record CM060962.1, read on the forward strand.
TTGTGAAATGGAATTATGAAATTCTTAAGAGAAATGTTAAAATAATCAAAATTTGAAATATACTTGGCCAACCTTAGTACAAAGGATCAATAAGGAAAAAACCTTACCTTTTGTTAATAGTCATAGAAAATTATATTCAAGAATAATAATTGATAGTTTGTGAATGTGACTGTAAACATATATACAGGTTGTTTCGAAACGATACCAAACGAATATAGCCATTTTGTAGTTTATAACTTAACTAGTATGAATTTCGGTGTTGCAGCTTCAGAATTCCTTTAGGTATAATTTTATGCAGCATTAAATATTACATTATTTTCTGATTTGGCAGCACAGGAACTACTGATGTGCAAACCTCAAATGTTATTGGAATGCACCAGCCATGAAAACAAAAGCATTACTCCTTGCTCGTTATCAGTGACCATAACCTAGCTTTCAGGTAATGGGGCAAAGGGCAGTTACTTGTGCAAAAGTGGACTAATGAGTCGGACAGTTCCAAGGTTGCTCTTCAGCGTAAAACTATGCATTCCATCCTAACAGGGAGGATTTTGCACATACTTACATAGTAAGTCCAAGCAATATGGAACGCTATACGAACACCGAAATGCTGGATATGATTTTGATGCATGGAAGAGCTGAAGGGAGTTCAACGAACGCACATCAGATGTATCAAGAATGACTTCCTAATCAACGTGTCCCTCATCATGGCACATTTATGGCAATAGAGCATGCAATAGGTCTGTAAGGACTGTGCTGTTTGAGGAGCAAGTGCTTAACAGAATTGAGGAAGCACCTGAAATTAGTTCCCAACAGGAGTCGAAATGAACGTAGATCATTTTGCTATTTGGAGAGTGGTACATGAACGGAAATTGCATCCCTATCGTCCATACAAAGTTCAAGCTCTTCAACCAGCTGATTACCTGAGAAGACTGGAATTTTGCTGATGGTTACTGCAGAAATGCGATGCCGATCCTAACAAAGTCAATTTTATTCATGGGCGAAGTGCAACTGACCAGAGATGGGCTAACTAAAGTGTACAATCAGCATTATTGGGCCGAAGAAAATCTGTGGCAATTCATTGAAAGAGGACACCAGCATCAATTTGCAATAAATGTCTGGGGAGGTATAGTCTCAGATTCTCCTATCAGACCACACCTGGAAACCTAGATGGCCCGAATCATCTCACCTTTCTCCAGAACTGTTTGCCAGAAATGTTGGAATCCGTTCCTTTGGGAAGAAGGCAAAGCATGATGTATCAACATGATGGCACAGCTCTGCATTTTTTCCTGGAAGTTCGGGAATATTTGAATTTTGTATTCCCAAACAAATGGATCGGTCATGGGGGTCCCATCCCTTGGCCACCTTGATCCCCAGATCTTTCACCAATCGACTTCTACTTGTGGGGACATTTGAAATCTTTAGTGTATGCAACACCCGTACCAACAGAATTGGAACTGGTAGCCAGACCTCATGCTGCATGGAGAGAAGTGAGTTCAAACCCAGCAGTTGTACATCGAGTGCATTAGGTCATTTTTACGAAGATGTCAACTTTGTTAGAATCCGAAGGTCACCAGTTTGAGCATTTGCTTTAATATGTTATAAATGGAAATACTCAAGAGAAATTGTTTGAGTATCTCCAAGAATGCAACAATTTAGTTTCATTTACAATATATATTGTAAAAATAGTTACATGAATGATATTTGTTTGTTTAGCTTCCGAGCATTTTGTTATGATCTTAATTGTACAATATGTTCGACCACTTACTGCATATATCAACAACTTCCTTTTCAGTTACAAATGCTGACTTTCGTATTATTAAACACAGTGAAATAAAATGCTTGTCTCATTGCATAAGGCTTTTTGTTTTGGTTAACTTTATCTACAATTCTTTGATATTATTCTCTGTTCGGTTTATCATTTAATGATTCCATTCTCAACCTCATTAACATTAACTTCCCTCTAAAAGGTAGTAATAAGTTGCATATGTCCACCAGCTCATTTGCCGTCATGCACTGCTTAGGAATTTTGGAATGCGTTAAACACCCATAAATAAATAAGGAATAGCTTCTTTATGGCGGTTTCATAAGCCAAAGAAATTCTTAATAGTAGCAAGCTACCATGGAGTATGTCGGTATGTTTACAAACTGCTACAGCAGACGGCACGGCCCCTCCGAAGGAATGTCGCCTTGACGTGGCGGAGGGGCTCAGTATCCGATCCAGACGGCCTACTAAGTGTCATTTTTTACCACTTGTAGGCAAGAGGTGAGGGGAAGCAAAGAGCATTCCATATGGATAGATGAGGCTCAGTAGTCTTGGTCAACGACTCATCTAGGAGAAGAGGATTCCAAAATCAAACTCCCCCAGGGGGTTCTACTATGGTAGGTACGGGTTTGGCATACCCGGGTCCCCGAGCCATACTCTCGATTAGGTTCCTCTAAGAGGTGAGAGGGCACCTGCCAAACGCCCAATCAACTTTGGTCCACTTTTGTGTTTGACCTCCCATCTGATACCTCCCTGTACACGGTCTGATGGAAAACCTACGCGCGGTATGTAGGAGGATGGGGTGACGCAAGGGGTGACTGGGTAACCACGTAAGTCCCAGCCCCTGGTTATCATGTAGGATCTATGTACGTATCCGCTGATAAAGGTCAGTCCCGGGGAGGGGCCATTGCATGAGCTGATGCATTCCTGAAGGCGACTGGGTCCCTCTGTCTATACATTGGGAGGTGAGACCCTAGGGTGAGCAAGGTCCAGGCCAGGACTCTCACTTAAGCCGGGGTGGCGCCCAGGATGTGAGCATGCCATCAGAGACATTTGCAATGGTGGAGGATTAATGCGCCATGAGTTCACAAAGAACTCAAAATAAATCAAAATACCAGAAATCAAGTGTAAAGGAAGTAGTCGAGTCCTGTGGTCCTCGCCACTTGGTTATCTCGAGAACAGAGGAAGGAAAGAAGTTTATATCGGTGAGCCCATTTGTAATCCAGAAGGGCCTGGATAAGATAGCTGGTCCAGTCAAGTCATGCACTACATCCCGAAATGGCACACTCCTAGTTGAAGCGCATTCAGCAGAACAGGTAGCTAAATTACAAAAAGCAAACCTGTTAGCCAGCTATCCAATACGTGTAGACCTGCACAAGACATTGAACTCGTCACGCGGTGTGGTTAATACCCGCGCATTAGACAGACTTAGTGTTGAAGAGATTAAAGAAAACCTAGAAGATCAAGGTGTTACCTGTGTGTATCGGGTTCATCACAAAGAAAGCGGTGAATTGAAGCCTACTCGTACCCTGTTCCTGACCTTTGATCAGGTAGATCTCCCTCAAAGGATTAAGGCAGGATATGAAGCAATAGAAGTAAGGCCATATATCGTGAACCCGATCAGGTGCTTTAAGTGTAACCATTTTGGACACACAAGTGAACTGTGTAACAGAGTAGCCTCCTGCGTCAACTGTGGAGGCCTCCATTCACGACGCTCCATGTCCATCGCCTCCCAGTTGTGTGAACTGCAGCGGTGAACATCTAGCTAATTCGCGAGAATGCCCCCGTTTTATACAGGAAAGGGCGATCCAGGAAATCCGAGTCAAACAGAAGGTGTCCTTCTCAGAAGCTCGGAAACTCCTGCATATCCGACAGCCCCCCTTCCAAGTTCCGGTACCTGTAGCTCTGTTGCAGCTAGGCCGGCAGAGAAGCGGGAAATCGCTACACAAACCAGCGATCAAACCGGTGCCACAATTTCACAAAAAAATCTCGTAGCAAGAACAGTTCCAAAGCCTTCAACATCTACAGGTAAATATACGTCTCCTACGAAGTCCGTAAAAGAAAGGAACACATCTACAAAGTCACCATCTAAATTGCCAGTCTACAACAATGGCAAGAATGAGCCCATTAATTATGTTGCTTCAGCGAAGAAATTCAAGAAACAGTATGTAAAGTCTGACTTCCTCAAAGAAGAAAACATGTTGTCTCTTTATCACTACACCTGGCTCGAAGCCCGAGAGCATCTTGAATATAAAAGCGTCTTTGTTCCCATTAAACCCAAGGGAAAGAAGAGCTAGCATTCATCCCCTCGAAGATCCTCTTCTGAGGATTCCTCTGGGATGGACACAGACCGGCGGCTTTCATCTTCGCCGGTATCCATGAGCAATCGGTTCGAGGCTCTCGAACCGAAGTTTGCTATGGGGAGACGCACCTCCTCGGTAGAGGAGATGCAAGAAGATCCTGCCTATGCTGGGAGAAATCCAGTGAAAAAGAGGCAGGATAAAACTGAAAAGAGTGTAAGCCCAAAAGATCACAAAAGGGCTAAATTAGTTCCACAACTGCCTACTCCAAAGTAATGAGTTATCTTGGAATTACCTGTCCCATACGCAGTGCAATATGGCTATCCTACAATGGAACATACGTGGTATAAGAAGTCAACGTTCAGAACTTGAACTGTTGCTCAAAGAAAACGAACCTCTGGTTGCATGTTTGCAAAAGACTAAGCTGCGTCCTCAAGACGCTTTCCATCTAAGGCAATACACCCCAGTACGGTGTGACGTCACAGCAGAAGACGGTGTTCCGGCACATGGTGGCGCTATGTTGCTTGTCCGAGATGACGTATATATGCAAACTCTACCATTGCACTCTGATATACAATCAGTTGCTGCACAGATTAAACTGCCAAACATACATTTCACCATCTGTAATCTAAATTTGTCTCCGTCCCATGACTTCTCGCACATTGATTTAGAAGATCTAGTTTGCCAGTTGCCAACACCATTTCTGTTGGTGGGAGACCTCAATGTGGACCACCCACTTTGGGGCTCAAGTCGTGCTTGTGCGAGGGGTACGCTCATTGCCGATTTCTTGGACAGTTACAACCTAGCTCTCCTCAACACTGGAGAGCCTACATTCATTTCTGACTATTACAATAGTTTCTCACACCTTGATCTTACAGTTTGTTCACCTCAGTTGGCAGTCTCCTTACAATGGAATGTCATCTGATTTACACTCTAGTGACCACTTCCCATGTCTTATTAGTCTCTTGATGCAAGATACATGTTCCACACGTATGCCCAGATGGCGTTTGGACCATGCCAACTGGAACCTTTACACCCAGTTGGCTGTCTCTACGTACAACGAGCATGACTCAGTGAATGATTTGGCGCAGCATCTCACGGAGACAATTCTCTCTGCTGCTGAACAATCCATTCCGCCGTCGACTACACACCACCGTCGATTTCCTGTCCCCTGGTGGATGGAAGAATGTCGGAATGCCATTCGTGCTTGAAGGCGTGCTCTTAGGGTTTTCCAACGTCACCCTACGTTGGATAACCTAATCGAATACAAGAAAATGAGCGCCAGGTCCAGACAAGTTATTAAGGATAGAAAAAGGTCATCTTGGAGCAAATTTGTGGCTTCATTTAACCGACACACACCTTCCTCAGTTGTGTGGGATAAGTTAAGGCGTGTTGCTGGGCAATCGACCCATAAATCAATAGCGGGGCTGAGAACAGCCTCAGGAGCTGTTGTTGATCCATTTGAAGTGGCGAATACGTTTGGCAGTGCTTTCGCTCAAGTGTCTAGCTCGGAAAACTACTCCCCTGAGTTCCTTCCAATTAAAACTCAGGTGGAATCTCAGGGCTTTGCGTTTCGATCTAGAAACGTAGAGGATTACAATCGCCTTTTCACCATGGCGGAGCTGGAACATTCTCTGACATCTTCGCGATTATCAGCACCAGGACCGGACGGCATTCATGTACAAATGTTACAACAGCTCTCTCCAGAAGGTAAGGCATTCCTACTCGCGGTCTATAATCGTGTTTGGGTTTACAGTATACTCCCAGAAAATTGGTGGCAGGCCACCGTTATTCCCATCTTGAAGGCTGGGAAGGACCGTCATCTTCCCTCCAGCTATTTCCCTCACCAGTTGCGTTTGCAAGGTGATGGAACGCATGATCAATGGACGATTGGTATGGTGGTTAGAAAGTCTTAACCTACTAACATCCAGTGTGGTTTTCGACGACGCCGTTCAACTGTAGACCATCTTGTGTCAATATCGACACAGATAATGGACGGCCTTATGAAGAACTGTCAAACCGTGGGCATATTTTTCGATCTCAAGAAGGCTTATGATACGTGCTGGCGAGCAGGGATTCTACGTTCCCTGTATACCTGGAACATACGTGGACGCCTACCTCTGTTGATTCAGGAGTTTATGAAGGCCCGCTTTTTCCGAGTAAGGGTCGGCTCGGTTTTTTCTAATTCTTTGGTTCAGGAGGAGGGAGACCTCAGGGTTCGGTACTAAGTGTCACGCTCTTTGCTATAGCAATTAACTCCATCTGGAAATGTGTTCCACCTGGAGTTTCGTCATGTGTATTTGTAGACTTCGCTGTCTATTGCACTTCTCAGCGCACGGCGCTCTTACAACGGCACCTGCAGCAATGTTTGGACAACCTTAAAGAATGGAGCTCCAAAAACGGCTTCCGTTTCTCAACTGAGAAGTCAATCTGCGTTAATTTCTGGCGTCGTAGGAGACGATTACCACCTTCGCTCCGTTTCGGTCCAGATTTACTTCCCTTTGCAGATGAGACGCGCTTCCTGGGTTTGATCTTGGACAAGAAGCTTAGTTGGTTGTCGCATATTGCACAGCTAAGAGCACGATGTGACTGTTCCCTAAATATCATGCGAGTACTAAATGGCAAATTGTAGGGAGCAGATTGGACAATTTTGTTGCGAATATATCGCACATTGATCCGATCCAAATTAGACTATGGGTGTATTGTTTATTCGTCAGCACGACCATCTGTGCTGAGAAGATTAGACATGGTCCACAATAGGGGTATCCGCAATGCAATAGGAGCTTTTCCAACAAGCCCAGTGGTGAGCCTTTACGCCGAGTCCGCAGAACCTCCTCTGCACGCCGTTGACGTGGTGTGTGCATGGATTCCTGGTCACGTAGGTTTGTCGGGGAATGAAATGGGAGATTTAGCAGCAAAGAAGGCGACTACAGAACCCAGTATTACCATCTCACGTGTTACTTTGGAAGACTTTAGGCTTGAAGTGCAGAGAGCGGTGCTGTCGTCCTGGCACGACGAGTGGTCAGCTCTCCGCAGTAATAAGCTTAGAGAAGTGAAAGAACTTCCAATAAACTGGGTAACTTCCTGTCGCACATCTCGTCACGAGGAGGTTAGTTTGGCTCGATTAAGAATAGGGCACTGCAATTTTTCGCATGGTTACCTATTTAAAAGGGATCCTGCCCCTCTATGTCCGCTGTGTGACAACCTTTTGTCAGTTCGCCACATGCTGCTAGAGTGTTGCTCTCTAGCGCACTTTCAAGATTCTCTGCAGTTGCCTGCCAAACTTGCAGAGGTCTTAGTGGACGACAAAACAGCGGTTGATAGAGTTTTTAATTTTTTAGCGGAGTGCAATTTTAATTTGAGGATTTAAAATTTTAGTTATCTGTTTATGCTTTTGGACATATTTATCACCTTGTTTCATATCTGCCTATTGCCACTGTTTTTTACCTTTTGTGTATATTTTTCTTGTTGCTAGTATTTTTATTTTTGAGTAAAATTTATATCTGGCTATTGCCATGAATCTTTTAAGGGCGCTGATGACTTAGAAGTTGAGCGCCCTTAAACCCACAAACCAACCAGACGGCACGGTGTGTCATCTACCTGCGCTACCTCCGATAGGGGTTGTCACCTACCGGCACGGCATTGTTCCTGTCCGTCACTGCCTAATCCACACTCATTCTGGAGTGTTTTTTTGTGCAATTATATCGGCGGTAAAAACTAGTTATATGTGCACTTAGAAGCTGAGCAACTACTTCTATATATTCGTTCTGTGTCGTTTTGGAACACCCTGTATAGAAAATGTTTCATGGAAGAAATCAGTCACCTCAGTATTCTCTGTTCTCACTTGGTCACTCTCCATCATCATGTCTTGGAATTTTAAATAAACTAGTTTAGAGAAAATATAAGATAAATGTATTTATAATCACTTTCAGTGTATCTTGCCTAATATATATATACAGATGTCCCAAAAAAACACCAACAACACTTAGTATGTTGTATGGGATGACAAACTGATTGGTTTTCAAACAGGAACCCCTGTCTAGAAATGCACAGTTTGGACACTGTAGTGCATCGAAGTGAGATGGGCGTGTGCTCACATTTCGTCAATAAACCCAACACAAGTAGCACATTGAGTTGTCTACATTACAAACAGGCTTCAAACTGTGTACCTACATCTTTGTAGAGTCTACATTGGTGGTGCTGAGCCTCATGCACGTGACTCAGCACCTGTGGTTGTCTTTGAAGATTTTCAATTGCTACGTGGACTTGAGCAATAAAGTTCTCTGCTGACGTTACAGGAGTACCATACACCATATTCTTTCTACAGTCCCAGAGAAAATAGTCAAGAGGTGTCACATCTGGCAACTGAGCTGGCCGTGGAACTGGTCCACCTCTACCAATCCATGGATTTGGATATGTAGCTTGAGGTGATTCTGCATATTTGCATCAAAGTGAACTGGAGCTCTGTCATGTTGCAGCCACATTACCTATTGAACATTTAGTGGCACTAAATCCAAAAGGGTAGGCAAAACATTTGTAATAAATGTGAGGTACATCGTTCGTGTTAGTCTATTAGGCAGCAGATATGCTCCATTCGTTCATCTGCAGTACGCAGATAACTAAACGGTTGCATACTTTCCATATTAAGGCGCAAAAACGAATTGGAACACATTGTGACAATCGTTCATTCTCAGACTTTGACGCCCTCTAGCACCCAAACCATGCATTTCCGGAGAGGGGTTTCTTTTTGAAAACCAATCAGTTTGCCATCCCACACAACATACTAAACATTGACAGTGATTCTTTTGGGACACCTTGCACATACATACTTATGTATATATGGGAGATCTCATCACTCAAGTGGCTGGGGCCCTTAAACCCAACACACTCACTCACTCACTCACTCACTCAAGGGGCTCTAATGACCTAGCTGTCGACGGGCCCTTAAAGCCTAATCACTCACTCACTCACTCACTTACTCACTCACTCACTCACTCACTCACTCACTCACTCACTCACTCACTCACTCACTCACTCACTCACTCACCCACCCACCCACCCACCCACCCACCCACCCACCCACCCACCCACCCACCCACCCACCCACCCACTTACTCACTCACTCACTCACTCGTTACTCAAATAGCAACTGGAACCCAAAATCGGAACAATCATATGCTTATTTAAAAACCACCACAATGTCAAACAAGGTTTGGTGTCAGTGTGTGGGCAATGATTGTGAGTAACTCTCTTATGGGGTCATACATTTAACCATGACAACTGAAAAGCCAATACCTACATAGTATTTTTGCCAAAAGTTCTACCTAAACTACTGCATCCGCTCACTCTAAATATCATACAAGGAACATACTTTCAACATGACAAGGCACTGGCGCATTTTAGGAATGAAATAGTGCCTATTTGACAGTTGTATTTTGGTGTTCCTTATTTAGTTCAAAGTGGACCCATTGCCTGACCATCATTTTCACTTGACTTTACCCCATTTAATTTTGTTTTATGAGGTTACAGGAAGTCTATTGTTTATGCAAACCTTGTTGACTTGGAAGAACACTGTACAGAATACATACAGCAGCTGTAATCTGGAAAAAGCCTATTGGCTGTGAAAGGGTACAACAAAGCATGGCACCTCAATGCATTGTTTGGAAGTAAATGTGCATGTGTTTCAGCACCTGTTATAATGATGAGACAGAACAGAACTTAAATTGTACTCACTTCGCGTAACACTAATTAAAAATTTAGGAAACGTAAGTTGGTAAAAAATAGAAAACAACCATTTCCTAATTTTGAATGCTAAAATGAAGATCAAAACAATCTTAAAATGAAGCTAGAAAATTTGTGCAGGAAAACAGAAAAATCACACAAGAAACCACAACATAACCAAACACCATATCAACAAATTCACAAGTCTCAAATCTAATTTCACTGTGCCAGAGCTACTTCCTTAACCAAAGTGTAAAAACATATGCTGAACTACCAAAACCATGTGGAAGTCTATAAGGCTTGCATTCAAATTGCTGTACTAAACTTAAGTGAGGAAGATAAAACCATTGTCAAAATGTTACATAGTAGATAAGATAAAGAATGAAAAGAAATCTAACTTCAGTAGCATCATCATAAAATCACTAAAAAGCAAGTCATTGATATATACCAAAGCAAATAAGGGGTTAAAAATTGTAATTTTTGATAGAAGAGACAGACAAAATGAAACATTTTTATCAGGGTGAGCAATGAATTCCAGTTGAAACCAACCCCTAAGTTCTCGTATCTTATCTGTTAACAAAGCTGTAAAAGAAAATAAATTAATCAATAAAAAGGCATTGCATAAAATAAAAGTAGACAATCCAGCATTGCCCAGAATATGTTACTTACCTGAACTCACATATTATTTCCCAAGAAAGAGGAAGAAAGGAAGCATTTGGAAATTATGGTATAACACAAAGCTGAGACTGATCGCTAGCAGCATTGATTCTCTTACATATAAATTGGTTAAGTAGCTATTAAATAAATTCAGTTTGCTTCCAAAATTTGACGGTCCAAATTGAAAAATTTGTTAGGGTTAGTAGAAAAAAATCAAAGATCTAGAAATACAGAAAAGTGAAACATTGGTTGCATTTGACACCATAGCTCTATTTCTAAGCATCCAAACAGAGAAACTACATGAATTATAAAGAAAATGGCTAAATACAGTAGAACAGTGGCAGCAGAAGCATGAATGCATTAGTAGTGGCAGAATTACTTTGCTGATTTTTTTTTTTTTTTTTCTGTTTTAGGATGATAAATTAACATCTTTTAACAATCGAGAAAGGATATCTGATAGTGCATGAAAGAAATAGTTCAAATGATGCTCAGTTATATGATGCAATATGTAGTAGTGACATTTTTTCACTGCACATCAACAAGCATGAAGCACCACCTACAATGGCAATGAAGAACTAATCACATCCGTTGGACTTAGAATTTTTAGCCAATCTTTTTCTCAAGCAAATACAGTAAAACCTGACTAAACCCCCTATATACCGGAAACCTGGACAACCAGAAAATAAATCTCAGAACAGAGCTATTTCCTATGTTAAATAACACTCTAAACCGGAAAACTGCTCTAACATGGTAACGGAATAGTTTTTCTGGAACCGTTTGCATAAATAACCTAAGATAGATTTTCATTATGCTTAATACATAGTTACATGCTTTGATAATGAAATTGTCACAACTGAAGATATTCAAAGTGCAGCAGATATTGCTGCTGGAAACAGCAGTTGTGAAGTCATGGAAGGAATGGATGATGACGATGACGAAGCCAAGGAAAAGGAGCACTTTTGGAGAAGTATTATCTGTTGTGAGTGACCTTCAGGAATTTACAGCTTCCAAGAATGTTCCAGAACTCCTGGAGCTGATGGAGAATGCAAAAGACATCATAGAGCTCTTTCGTGAAGAAGCCGTGACAGTGCATTTTGACGGATACGTGGAGGGGGGGAGTAACTAATGGAGAAACTGCAATTATTATGTATGACATGTAAGTTGAAAATACAGCAAAACATACAATTGAACCTATTTTTTATTTTCAATTATTCCTTCAGTTTAATTCTATACAATTATATTTTTTGTACTTTGTTTTACTAAAACAAGTACAACCCTTTGTAAGACGGAAACCCGTGGAAATGGAAAAATATTACTGGAACAATTGCGTTCCATTTTAGACAGGTTTTACTGTATCAAGCTACCCTAAAATTTACAAATAGATTAGCAATCAACATATAAACTTTACTTGCATAGATACCTTAATGTTTCCATACGTATGAACTAAATCTGCCACACCTTTTTCTGACAGTGGTTATCGTCACCAAACAAAATGCATGGAAAGTAGAATAAAGTATTTTTGACTTCACATCCACAGAACCATTTATCTTTCATGTAAATGTAATACTTAGTTCCTATGCGATTAACTGTCACTTTTTGTTATATATTTATGTGCGGATGAGGAGCAGGTCTCCCCATGCATTTTAGTTTCCCCTTGTCTTCTAATGATAATGGAAAAACTGGGCTACTTAGTAAACAACTTACTTTATTCGTGTTAGTTAATCCATAGTTTGAGAGGTAGAATTGGAACTGAAAAATCCAATGCCACAGCTGGGATCTGAACCATGGACCTTCTGCCACCAGCAGTAAGTTTGTTGGCATAAATAAATAATAATAATAACAACCCTCTACTGTCTAAAGTTTACTAAACCGGTTTTCATATCCCTTTATGAGGCACCACAACCAAAGCAGTCCAAACAGCCATGATCATTACAGCAATATACAATGATCTGGCCATCCATTCAAAGCATAATGGCATGAGTTTGAATCCCAGCAACTGCAGTCAAATGTGTCCGTGGTAAAGAATGGGGAGGACCCAAATAAAATAACCAATGTAATGGCATGCTTGCCATACAAGCAGTATACATGTACATCATCAGCAATGTTGAGTTGCATTTACAAATCGTTGAAATGGCACTATTTGTTTCACTGTGGTAAAAAGTTAACTTTGCTTTGTCGAACGCATCTAATATAATTTCTCGGAAAGAAACAGTAGTGGACCCATTTTATGTGTGAGCTATGCGTCAGCAAATCACAGCACAATGTGAAATAGAACACTACTGTATGCGTGGTTTATGAGTCATCAGAATAAAGCAGGTTTGCAATTTTTCCTTACACGTGTTTCGTAACTTGGATATAGCTTACAGGCTCCATTTGTTTCTTTCTTGAAATGCATACGTATACTTTCCTGCTTGTAGCTGAAGTGAGAAGCTATTGAGTGTTACATCTCAGAGCTAAAACATGGCATCAACAAGCAGTGTTGCACAAAGGTTAGCGAGTGGTGGAAGTGTAAGGGCTTCTGAAATTATACACGATAATGTGGAGGACTTCTTGCTGTGTGACAGCGATTTGGATATTGATGGCGAATTTTCCGAATTTGAGGGGGGTGTGGAGGATATAGGTACAAGTAGCAGTGAGGAAGAACGTGACCAACTTCCTTCAGGTGTTCGTGAAGAGTCAGCATTGTGGAGTGCTGAAAACAATTCCAATACAAACAGGCACATCTTCACGAGCACAGGGTCTGGTGTTCAATCCCAGGCTCAGCTGACTTCTGACAGCCAACCAATTGACATTTTTACAAAATTTTTTACTACCGACTTAGTGTCTCTCATTGTTTCGGAAACAAATGTATATGCGTGTAAGGTGAAGGAAGACCTGCTCTCTAAAGGTAAATTAGGGCCTAAGAGCAGAATTCAAAGGTGGACAGAAGTAACACTCAATGAGATTTACAGGCTAATTGGTCTAATTATACTTATGGGTGTTATTCGTAAACCTGCATTATACATGTATTGGTCCACAGATGACATGCTAGCTACTCCTTTTTTTGGAAAATGCATGTCAAATAACAGGTTTACGTAATTTTGCAGTTCCTTCATTTCACCTGCACAGAGAATGTAAATGACAAACTCCACAAAATTAGGCCTGTTTTCGATTATATTATTTCAAAATTTAAAGAAAATTATGTGCCTGGTGAAAAGGTCACTGTTGATGAAAGCCTAATGCTTTGGAAGGGCCGCTTAGGTTGGAAGCAATACATCAAAACAAAAAGGGCTAGATTTGGCATAAAGAGTTTTGATGTTTGTGAAAGTAAAACGGGATATCTTTACAATAGCTGCATTTACACTGGTCAAGGGACTGACAATACTGGAGACAAAGATTTGGGCTTATCTGGCTCCATAGTAATGCACCTAATGGAACCTGTGCTTGATCAGGGTAGGACTGTGTACTTAGATAACTGGTACAGCTCTCCTAAATTATTCATGGCCTTACACAAAAGAAAGATTAATGCAATTGGAACAGTACGTTCAAATCGTATTGGTTTGCCAAAAGATGTGAATACGAAGGCTCTAAGGAGAGGGGAAATGGAGGTGCGTCAGCTCCCACCTTTGACCTACCTTGCCTGGCAGGACAGGAGGGTAGTTACGGCATTATCCAATTGCAGCTCTAAGATTTTGATGATTGACACTGGAAAAACAGATGCCCATACCAAAATGTGCATTTTCAAGCCTGACGTTATCCAGGAATACAATATGCACATGGGCGGTGTCGATCTAGTAGATCAGGTATTGCAAGCATATCCCTCTTTACGAAAAACAGTGAAATGGTATAAAAAGGTATTTTTGTACCAGCTGGATATAACCATATACAATTGTTTGGTAATTTGGAGAGCTCTAAACCCACACAAGACAATGACCTACCTGGACTTTCGACTATCAATAGCTCGCAGCCTAATTGAACAATACCAGGTTGAGAGGCCTCTTCATACTGGGGGTAGAAAATCCAAAACCCCTGCACCCCTCAGACTTCAAGGAAAACATTATCCTAAAAGGATACCGTCAACAGCAAAGAAGTCCCGCCCATCTCGAAGGTGTTTCGTGTGCCGCAAGAAGGGAATCCGTAAGGAAACTGGGATGATCTGTGGCGAATGTGGAGATGTGCCCTTGTGTGTTTATCCCTGTTTTGAGGCATATCACTGCAGAAGGAACATATAAAGGTAAGCCAGTAAAGCATATAGAATTTAATTAAATGTTTCATAACGGGGGAAAATTAAAATAAGTTGAGTTAGATAGTGGATAAATAAGGGTTAAATGCACAAATGCACAGGACGTGTATACACGTCCATATCGCTCGTCCGTCATTTTAAATGGACGTGATTTCACGTCCATATCCCTGAAGAGGTTAAGAGGAGCAAAATAGACAGAGCCAGCCACATCATTCAGATCGATGAATACAAAATTGTAAGGATGAAGCTGAATCCTCAGGATGTCAACGTGGTCACCAATGAAATACAAATGACAGATGCCTCCATAATTGCAGAGATGGTGCCAGCTTCTTTGCTTTAATTCAAAATGTAAAAATATGGTGATATCTAAAAAGTGGTTACTTTTACTGCTAATTCTCTCCAATTCTAGCACCCCATCCATCAGTGAAAAATATTGGAGAGCAAGAGGATTAATAACTTCATTGTCAGAAATTCAGCATTAGCAAACAACAGCAATATTATAAAAAAAAAGATAAATAAAAAAACATACATGTCCACACAAGCAACATTGATTCGTGCTGGCAATCTATCTGGCATCCCCTATCACAGGGTGTTGTCACACAGGATCAAATAGATGTACTGTCCTTCATAAAAGTAAACATCTAGCTTCGGTGAATCCTGTGGAAAGGTCACCTAATTCTTGGACATTCTTGCATAGATGGTAAGAAAATGAAATTTATCATATGCTTCACTTGGTATTCAAAGGGAATGCCAGCCATTGGCTCATCTTGCAGATTTGAAAAGCAGTATTTCAGCAATCATTCTAAGTTTACGGGCAAATATTGCAAATTCAACTTCAGTACACCTGTTGAAATTACATTGTTATTATTATTTATTTATGCCAACAAACTTACTGTTGGCGTTTTTAAACACACAAACCGTGTGTGGGCAGTGTTTGAGAGGTAGAACTGGAACTTAAAAATTCAATTTTTAAGTTCCAGTTCTACCTCTATACATTGTTATTGTTTAGATCGTGGATGAGAAGTAAAAATGATTCTAGTGTTGGGTGTTGCTTATACACATAAGCTTAATCAGCAACACATGGTTTCTGTGCTTGGTATAGCTGAATTCATTAAAGCATGATAATGCTAACCAGCAGTGGTGGGCGGAATTTGGTCTGAGCCCCATATAACCTGTCCTTGTTTTTTCCTTTCCTTCTTCCTAATGGGAACATCATCTATACATATAAAAATGTTATGTTGGTTTGTGTATGCTTCAAAACTCAAGAAATTCTGCATTGATTTAGCTCAAATTTTGACACAATATACAACCCGTTTCAAAGATTGTTTTTATCTATTTCTTGTGTCAGTAACATCTATATCTGTATATATATATATATATATGTTTGTGTACACTTCAAAAACTCAAAAAGAAAATAGCTTTTTCAATGGTCATTACCGCTACTTGCCAATAGATGGTGTTGTTAACAATAATGATCCTTTTTTTGTAATTTAGTAACATGGAAAGAAGAACTTATCCAAAAAGTATTTCCTAATATTTAAATTAATCATAGGAATCACGACTGGACCAATGAACGAGCTGTCCTTACCACGAAGAATAAAGATGTCTATCAGCTTAATAATTTTATACAATCCAGCATCCAAAGTGAGAAACCTATATATAAATTGATAGACACTGCTGTGGAAGCAGATGAAGTAGTTAATTACCCATCTGAGTTTTTGAATGCCAGGAATGCCACCACACACATTCAAATTGAAAATAGGTGTGCCAGTTATCATGTTGCGTAATGTTAATCAGCCAAAACTCTGTAATGGCACGAGGCTCGCAGTTAAAAAATTGATGAACAACGTAGTGGACGCAACCATATTAACTGGGCCTTTCAAAGGCAAAGATGTCCTCATTCCTAGAATTCCCATGACCCTGTCCGATACACTGTTTAAATTTAAAAGATTACAATTCCCAATTCGATTGGTGTTTGCAATCACAATCAATAAAGCTCAAGGTCAATCTTTAGAATTCTGTGGTTTAGATTTAAGTGCGGATTGCTTTTCACATGGACAGTTGTATGTTGCATGTTCCCGTGTCGGCAAACCAGATAACCTTTATATCTACGTAAAAAATGGAAAAACAAAAAATATTGTATACCCACAAGTATTGCAAAATTAAACGTTTTGGAAACATATGCTTTGTTTCATTCCTCAGTTCTCATTCATGCAACCATAATGTGCCACAGTGTGGCAGGGTACAGCTAGTTAGTTGTATAAATTGTGCAAAATATAAAATTATACAAATGAATGGAACCTCTTTTTGATAAAGCTCCTCCTTTAGAGAAGTAAATTATGCTATTTTTATTTGACATAGTGTTGTGATTTTTGTCATCGTGTTATGAATGCTGCAATATGATTAAAATTTTATTACTGAATGCTTTGTAAAATATTAATTGTAATTACAGTGAAAACGGTATATTCCTATTCAAGTATCAATCATTCCTTCTGAAATTAATAATATGTTTCTTTAAATACCAATGTTCAAAGGCATCTCTCTATAAATCTTAGACTATTACCATCTTAAAGAATTTACTTTGGTCATGCACTGTTAATGCTCACATTAGCTTACAATGGGTATAAGGAAGCATTGTATTTCCTTCCACAAGCAAGGAGATTAAAATGTTTCAGGCACAAGAAATGAAAATAATTATTTTAGAAGCTTTGAATGAACTCAGCATGATTACACTCCTTTATAATTAATTATGCAGTAATATAACACAAATACCATGCTATGCGAGAATAAGACTCCAAGTATCAGAAGCAAATGAATTTAATATATTACATATCATAGAAAACCATTTAATAATATAAAATTTTGTATTAATGGTCACAAAATGCACTGTTACAAGAACCGGATGCCAGTGAATAAAGTAATTAATGATATATTAAACAGTAGACTATGCAATTGTAGGCTATGACTATTGAAGTTCCTAAATCAACTGAAGGGCTTAGTGAAATAAGGGGGTATCCCTCAAAATTGTGTTTCTGAGATATGTAGTGCTTTATTAGATTTTCCATAACTCGAACAAAACATTACCAGTCACTAAATAATTTTGGTACTAAATTAGGAAGGTTTTGAACTAACTTTCTGCAAATGTAGGACACAGTATGTTGGTTTATAGCATAAAGAATATTTACTTAACTTGAAGATGGCATACAATATTCTACATTAAAAGTTACAATCACAACTTCCATACATCACAATCAAATGATTTCATCTTCATTGTTCTCTCCCACTTCACACATGCTGTCTGATCTCAAATTTAAATAAAATTCATGGTACACAGGGGGTATGAACTTCAACAATGAGGTTATGTCTCAATATTTTGCTTCTTTGATTGACCTTCCATTAGGGTACTTTGGTTCGAAGACTGTGTTTGATATTTTCTGTGGTTTTCCTTTTACTTTTTGAAAACTGATGGTAGTGTAAGGGCATAATTGACTGTATGCAAAACACATGTCTACTTTATGCCCACCTGCGAACCTTAGAATGGATGCTTTCCGGAAGTCCACATTTACGCCAGAACGGGATTTGTTTCTTTTTGTTAATTTACTTGTTAATGGAGCCAGACTAACAAAATCTTCTCTTAATTAGATTTAAAAGGTGAGTTAATAAAAATCTCTCTTCATTTCCAGTACAGAGAACGGCTTCTGCTTCCTTGCATTTCATATAAGATTTTCCCACTCCTCAGGTGTATACACATACTGGGTACGTCGTTTTAAGTTTTCAATAATGCCAAAATCTGCATCACTCTTTTCTTGTGTAATGTGTTTGTAACCATACCATTCAGTTTTGCAACATTGGATATTGGTAAATGCTTTAGCAGGCACAATTTTACCTTTTCGTGTAGAATATTCTTTTCCACTTTCCGTGCTAACTTCCTGCTGTTATTATTTCAATTTTTCTATATCTCTCTTCCTCTTTTTGCTTCTATTTTCCTCATTTTCTTCATTTACAAGCACAACAAACCTTTCAGCATCAGCCATCTTGTTTCTTGTTCTAAACCATGAGATGTGAAAGCTGGTCTCCCATTGGTCAATACAGTATACAGCTGACCTATCAGGACAAAGGTTTCAAACAGGAGTGGGATAGCCCCATATTCCACTCAGAATACCTGAAAGCTCTTCAAAAGACTGTTATCTATCTCTCCAATATGTCAGAGGGGCTATCCTACACTCTTAATAGTTCAATAAACTAACACTAGGTGGACTCAGGTTACATAATATGCAACTAGTTAATGTTTGACCAAAATGAGGGATAGCCCCTTATTCCACTAAGCCCTTCAACTTTTTTTTCGATATTTTAAAGAAGGCAAAACAATCAAACGAGTTTCCTCCACACATCTAATGGACGAAAACAAACGTGAATATTTGCAATTCTGTTTGTCCATGGTGCAGAATAATGGTGAATTCAGGGCTATGTATGGTTACATGCATATTGATGAGAAATAGCTTTACCTCTGAAAAGTACAGCAGAAATATTATCTCATGCTTCACAAGGAGCCTCCACATCGTCAACGAAAAAGCAAACGATTCTTACCCAAGATCATGTTTACAGTAGCAATTGCAAGACCTAGGTGGGATTCACACAAACAGCAATGGTTTTTCGCGGCCGTGCCATAGCCGAGTGGTTAGACCATTCACTTCTCACCAAAATGGCCCTGGTTCAATCCCAGGCAACCGCATGTAGGATTTGTGGTGGACAAAGCAGCGCTGGGGTTGGGTTTCCTCCGGGTTCTCCGGTTCCCCTTGCCTTCTCATTCCACCGGTGCTCTGTCTTCATTCCATGTATCATCAATGTCACCACCTGTGGTGCCGTATGTAGTAAAAGCGGGCGTTAAACACTACAAAAAAAAAAAAAGCGATGATTTAATGGAGGAATAAGTATTTGGCCATTCATTGATGTCATCAAGGCAAAAACAAACAGCAAAAACCGATCACGTGGAACTCCAGTCATCAGCCCTAAGACATCTGTGACACAAAATGACATTTGAGATATGCTTATCCGAAACTCATTCCATCTATGCAGTAACAGTTTCCTGCACGTTGGAAGAAGACAATGATCACAATTCATCAGGACAATGCAAAACCACATTGTTCTGACCAAGTTCCTGAAATCCTTGCAGCAGCAAGAAAAAATGGATAGAATATTGTCTTCAAACGGCAGCCACCCAACAGCCTAGACTTAAATGTTTTGTACTGTGGTTTTTTCAATGCAATCCAATCTTTGCAGCATCAGAAAAGTGCAAGATTACCACAAGATTTAATTGGCTGCATTGTTGAAGGATTCAACAGCCTTCCCAGGGATAAACTGAATGATGTTTTCCTCTCTTTGCAGCAGTGTATGGAATGCTGTATGATGACACAAGGAAGCAATGTATACCCATTTCCATATCTGGGAAAACATAAACAAAGACGTTCAGGATCGTTACCTGAATCTCTTCAGTGTAAACAAGAGGCTATACAGATGGCATAATCAGCCTTAGCCATGTGATGCTGGTAACTTAAAAAGTGTAATAGTGGACAGGGCAAAGGTTACAAATGCCAAAAAAAAAAATGTAGGAGTATGAAGTATTATTTTGTTTAATGTTTAATAAATGACTGTATTTAACAGATAGGCATAAGTCATAGATTGTAGGCAGAAGTTAAGCAACAGCTTGTTCACAAAAATCATAGCATTTTTGTTTTTAATTTTTTACAGTTATAGTGTTGGTACTGATACAATTTCCCATCCACTTTCAATTATGCTGTACATGTATAAATATTGTAAAATATAACAATGTAACTTTTTGGAATGCAAAAATTAGTGTTATACATTGAAAATGTATACCATATTTTGGGACTTCATAATAGAGTGATGCCTATATTGTAATTTGGGACGGAGGGAGTATTAAATTATGTGACCAGCAAAAGACTAGGTGAGCTCGAGCTCACTTCAGGGGAATCAAGCAGTCACAATTAAAAATTGTAAAAGAGTACATAACATCATAATCTGATAGGGCAACATTTGTATTACAGCTGTAGTCATCACACAGCTAGAGTAAATACTTTTTAGAGCAAGTACAATGTGCCACCATTGAATTGTGTTAGCAGGCAACAGCAGAGTTTTACATGGGAATGGTTCACATCACTGTTGTTGGGACAGGTGACCTATATTCCAAGCATACACTTGTGCAGCTCATCTAACAGAGATCACATACATCCCTTGTGAGTGTAGGTAAAATATCCAAGAAATTTAGGTGAGAAACTTTCTAAGTAAAGCATGTCTGGACACGATTACTTCCTCCTGTTTTCTGCTACCATTCTCCAGAATCTTGAAAAGCTTTTGTTAATTTGTATGAAAATTGTCTGCAGCCTAACACTATCACTTAGAGCAATATTCCTGCGTATAAATTCCTATAATATAACTGAAAACCTATCACATGCATAATTCTTAATTGAGTAGTAAGCACAGAACATCATTGAATAAGAACTCTTGAAAAGAAAAGTACACAAACAACAATATGAATTTGAAATGTTAATGTATTCTACCAGCGGAATACACTACTTATTCCTTTTCACAGGTCTTATTCACAAAATCTTAGGAAACAGTAATTCACCTCAGTTTGTCATTATTTTTCCATGTTCCACAGTGATTTGGAGGAATCACTTCTATTGCTGCCATTTACTTCAGTATGTGAGTTGTTGAACCAGTTATCAGATGTGCTGTCACGTAATTATCAAATAGAGCTAGTGTGCCGTGTGATGATATTTCTGTTCAAGATACATCATGGACCCATTGTCAGCAACAAAGCTCTTCTACCAGTTATTGGAAAGCTTCAGCAACTTGCTTTGGAACAGGTTGCTCATTTGAGGGTGAGTAGTGCAATTAACAAACTACACACATCATTACTTTCTATAGAACAAGGTACTCAGAAGCATGGTGCAATCATTCTATTTTTATTTAATATTCACAGTGAAGCAAAAATATATTAAAATACTGGCAAGTTGCAGTGGTTATATAAATAAGAATGAGTATATAGTACCTATACAGTAAACTTTTTCAAGTAAAAGGTCTGTTTGGTAAGAGAGTATCTATACTTCATTTTTGAGAACTTACTCAAGCAATGGAAGCAGAGCGGAACATTTTTATAAGGTAGAATCAGAAATGACAAATCTTGGCAATGGCATTGAATTTTTCATTTCTGATTCTACCTTATAAAGTTTACCTACACACTGTTGTGTGTTAGAATATATCATAGATTGGCCTAATATATGAGAGCGCAACATATTCAGCCCATCTCAATTATAAGAGTGTATATTCATATGTGGTATGAGTTAAAGAGTTCTCAGTTTTACAAAGTCTTTTTCTTCTCTTGTTTAGCATTGTTAGAAAACTCATTCACTTTTCACCTTCACTAGTTTGCCATAGGAGAAACAATATATTGGAAATATAACTTTGCTTATTGGTACACCTGTTCTGCTTCCAAATCAAATATAATTAATGCATTCAGACTTAAACTTCTAATTATTTTTCTTGGTTCTTTTGTTCATTTTGTAATTTCAGTGAGTAAGAAATTATTTATCTGTATATGTGATACTCAAACTCATTTAGTGAGTTTGAGAGGTAGAACTGGAACTTAAAAATTCAATGCCACAACTGGAATTTGAACCACAGAAATTAATGCCATTCTGGCAGTTTGTCACAATAGCTCAGTGGTTAGAGCAGCCGCCCGGTAAGCGGAAGGTCTGTGGTTCAAATCCCAGTTGTGGCATTGAATTTTTAAGTTCCAGTTCTACCTCTCAAACTTTGCCCACACACGGCTTGTGTGTTTAAAAACACCAACAGTTAGTTTGTTGGCATAAATAAATAATAATTATCATTAGTGAGTGTTTACTTTCTCCACTACTTACTATGGTAGGTAGATGAAAAACAGTAAAACTTCGTTAATCCAGACCAATTAGGGCTTAAGGTTGTCCAGATTGTCAAAAGTCCAGATTAAGTGAAATAAACACCACAGAGAAAAGTTGTGAATGAAATTAGGGTATGTACTGCATAATTTTATTAGAACGTAAGATACAATAGGCCCACCTGATTTTAATGACATTCTTTATTTGCTTGGTTTGAAGAAACTATCAATTGCTTTTTGTGGTTTATCATACATCTCTTTCACAATGAGATCACAAAGACTCCTCATATGATGATAGTGTGTGGAAATCTGTTTATTGTCAGTTTTCTCGACAAAGTCTATTACACATTTCAAATGCTGTTAAACTCACTTAATTTCACTTGCGACTTTCCGAAATCCACATCCACAGCCTCATATTTGCTACTAGTGTCCCTTGCATTGCTCACACTTTCCACGATTTCATCAGTCACGATGTGATAGCCTGGATCATCTTCGTCTCTGTCAAGCCAGTCTTCGACGCTGTCTACTGTGACAGCTTTCTCGCCACCCGCTACCAGTGTTTGGTGAAAGTCATTTAATTCAATTGCATTGGTATCTAACTCAACACTGTCAGCATACAAAAGTTTCTTCCACGCATTATTCAATGTAGAGTTTGAAATTATGTTTACTGCACTTGCAAAATTGAAAATCATGGATATGAAATCATACGATTTTATATTCTGGAGTGTTTTTTCCACGTGTTTATCTTCACCATGCAGAGGTTCCTTAACTTCGAAAACTTCAGACAGGAATTTTTTTCTGCGCAACCACTTTGCAGTGTGGATAATGTTGTGGTCCATTGGCTGTATCAGGGCAAGAACACATTTGATCTTACCATGAGCACTACACAGTTTCTTGCATCTGGATGCACAGGTGCATTATCTAATAGGATTATGGCTAGGGCTCGGAAGTTCATGCCCTAAAAAAACTGAAATATGCATGCATATATGCTCTTAAAAGCTTGAAAATATGCCAAGAAATATGCACTATTAATTAAAACAATTGATGTCCCTTTGCAGTAGACAAGACGAGTTAGTATAAATAAAGTTACCGTATTCCTTAGATGTTGAAGCAGAAGTGGTCCGGCTGCTAGTATTAACTGCTAAATTGAAGTTCACAACAAACACTTTGCAAAAATGTTCAACTGTATAGTATAAATAAAGTTACCGTATTCCTTAGATGTTGAAGCAGAAGTGGTCCGGCTGCTAGTATTAACTGCTAAATTGAAGTTCACAACAAACACTTTGCAAAAATGTTCAACTGTAAAACATCGTATGTTGTCTCGCAAAACACTTTTGTAACATGAAAATCTTCTCTCCACGTCATAAGATGTTATTGGGCATATTTAAATGATGTTAACTGCTTTACAGAGAGAGCCAAGTCTCTAGGTGTGACAGATGGTTTTTCTTTCGAGGATGTCTCGAATATCGCACATTTGGTTATAACCAGAATTTTTTGAAATTACATAATTCACTTTTTGTCCTGTGCTACCAGGAACTGAACTTAGGTCACATATTGTTTTTTCAAAGACAGTAAGTGATTCATGCAAAGGAGATCTACAGCTTCCAATGCCGTTATGGCTGTTTGTGAGAAAGAACAATGGGCAGATATGAAACTAAGATCCTCTTTTAACCCAGTGTCTGACAGAGTATTTTGCACAGTTTCCATTGATGAAGCATCTTTCGAGTCCAATGAATTAACAACCGCTTCGACTATTTCTATGTGCTCAGCATAATATAAAACTGCATCGACCCATGTTCCCCATCGAGTTAACACTGGTGCAGGTGGAAGTCGGATATTAGGTGCTGTTGATCTAAACAACTTAACTCTTTTAGGAGATTTAACAAAAATTTTCTTGGTACTGGACACAAATCTATCTACCAGCAGGAAAGAATCACGTATTGTCTCAGAAATGTGATGAAGAGTGTGTGCCAAACAAGTTATATGAATTAAGTTAGGAAAAAGACCTTTCAGAGTTTGTCCTGATTTTACCATATAAGGACCTGCATCAGTAACAAATAAAAGTAACCGGGCGTATTTGATTCCACATGGCCATAGTAATTTCAAAGTGTCCATCACAAACTGGGTCGCAGTTACATTGTTAGTGGCCGACAATTCGCACACATTAAGAAGATAAGGTGTAGTCTTTTGTTCATTATTTAAAGCACCCACGATTATATTAGCAATAGAACAGCGCTCAGAATCAGGGGTTTCATCAACAGACAACCACACAAACTGATCCACTAATTCATTTTTGTATATTTGACAATACGTTATTGTAACAATGTCCTACATAAGTCTTACGCAGTGTACTTTCTTCAGGCACTCGAGTGTACTTGGCAAGAAAGTTTTTAAATGTCGGATTATTAATTTTGAACAAGGGAATATCAGCAGCTGAGAATGCTTGACAGAAGTCATATAATTCAGTAACCCTGCTTCCTAAACACTCTACTAGCTGTTTTTGAATACGTTCTTTGTTTGCGAGTTTTCTGATTAAATTCTCCTTATGTTTTGCTGTGTTTATGTGCCGACCTATTTGAAATCTTTTCTCACTCCCTACATTTTTCTCACACGCTCCACAAAACAGTGCCCTATTATCTGTAGATATTAAATAACCCGAAAACTCGTTCTGTAAATTAATTAATCTAGCACTCGGAGTTGGTTTTATTTTCGACATTTGAAGAGCTTTTTAACATTTTATATGCCTAATTTAATTTGGTGGGAACCAGTTCACAACACCGTTACGTTTGAAGACCACTTCACAACTACCGATGGGCAGGCAAGCGTTGCTATAATCGTGCTGCTCAAAACGTTGACCTGCACATTGTCTTTGCTACTATAAACCTCTCAGATAATGCACTGATTATTTTCTATGAACATACATATAATGAAATGTGCAATAATACCAATGTAAAAAAATATTATGCAGATGGAAAAAATAATAAAAAACCATAAAAATAATTAAAATATGCAATATAGGGGGTACAATATTGAAATCCTTATGAGTTGTGTCATCATGTGCAATATTACCAATATGCAAAATATTATACAGATGGAAAAAATAATAAAAAACCATAGAAATCATTAAAATATGCAATATAGGGGCTATAATATTGAAATAATATGCATTTATCAAAAATCAAGAAAATATGCAGTTATATGCACTATAAAATCATGTCCAAATAACTGAAAATTCCATAATTCGTGCACATAATGTAAAAGCATACATTTTTAACCCCTATGAAAAAACATGCAAATGCATGAACTTCCTAGCCCTAATTATGGCTTTCACATCATTTTGATTTTTATTTTCTTGGTGCCTTCTTATTGCAGGTATAGCATGGTTGTGAAACCAATCGTGGTTAATGTCTGCCATAAACCACACATTCCTAATAACCCTTGGTTGTTTACTTTTACCTACAACTGACTTTAAAATATAGCTTCCATCCGCATTAGCACACAATAATGTAAAAACGCATTCTTTGCAAATTTTTCGTCCAGGCATATTTTTTAAGGATTTGGAGGCTTGCATGTTTTCGGGTGCCAAAATAGACCTGTCTCGTCAGCATTATATGCTTAAGACAAATCTAACTTTTCTTCTTGAATGATATATTTAGTTTTTTCTAAATGGATCAACAGCTGACGTATCAGCACTTAAACTCTCTCCACACATGTTTTTTGTTCCCTATGTTATGACACTTACGGAATCTGTATAACCAGCCGAAAATCCATTGATACCAAGTTTTTTCACAAGACGTTCAGCAGCAGCTTGAATTTCAACACCTCTCACTGCAAGTCCACTCGCACGAAATTGTTTGTATCATTTGTATATTACATCCTCTAACTTTTGTTCAGCCGGCTGCCGCATTCATTTAAGCCGACAGTTTTCCTCATGTACATCACATTTAATAAAAAATGATAAGAGTTCACCCTTTTTCTTTTTTATGTCTGAAACTGTTTTGCGATTCCATATTCTGCACATACACACGCAACAGTAGCACCATTTTCAAGCCTTTCGATAATTTTCAGTTTCTCATGTATTGTAAGGAATTTATGCTTACGTTTCCCCAATGATATTATAGGTTTGCCAAACATTATGCACTCGATTTGTTTCTTTAGCTTAATGACAGAAAGGCAATTGTTAAACTAACCCTTCTGACAAGAGTTGCAAGCCCTATCGCAGGTACAGTAAGGGTGTGGGAAAGAGGGCAGCCTAATGTACCATAGTCACTAATGTATACCAATATTTATACTTTTACAGCATAATCGAAGAGTGGACGGGAAATTGTATCAGTACCAACACTATAAATGTAAAAAATTAAAAAATCATATCTTGGTATTCCTAAGAAATTCCTATTGTACAGTCTGTGCAAAAATAAAATGGACAATTTCCTTAAGTTTGTCATAGTGCAGTACTATAATTTAAGTTAGCAATTCGCAGATTCAGATTTTTTTTTGTAAGGATGCTTGTCTGGATTAGGTGAGAACTGCTTTAAAGGGGTTTGGATTAACGAGGTTTTACTGTATTGTATGTTCCTGAACATTTTGAGATTAAATTGTCACTGGAAATACATATTTTAAGGTTCCCTAAGCCCAAAAAATGCATTTTTAGAAAAAGTTCCTTGCAATGTTTTGAATAGTATAGTTCAAAAATTAAAAGTTGAATGAACACTAAACTTCTTTGAGGAGTAGAATCAGGACTGAAAAATTCAATGCCATAGCCAGGATTTGAACCACAGATATTCCGCTTCACGCGTGACTGCTCTAACCACTGAGCTACCAAGGCAACTTGCCAGTATGACATTAAATTCCCCAACTAACTACCCCAAAGATGACTTACAATGATAAGTACTTTATGTCCCAGGTTTAATTAAATATTCATACATAAAGTACTTACGATTGCCAGTTATCCTTGGGGTACTTATCTCAGATGTAAGATTTCCTAGTGATCTACTGGAAAATATGAATCAGTTGGGGAATTTAATGTCATACTAAACTTCTTGTTTAAGTCCAGTATCTTTCATCACCCTAAAATGTGCTAAAAGGATTTTTGCTGTTTAAGTTTGTTATCTAAACACTATGAAATGAAAATTTGGATGTTATTAGCTTTCAAACATTTGCAGGATATGGTTGGTTTTAACCTTTGTGGGCTTCAGTTTCTCCAGCGAGAAATAGAAGATAGGGAAGGTGTCCAGCTTTTCAGGGATGCAACAATAGAAAAGAAAAATAAGGAACGGCAGAAACGGAAAAAAGACAATGTAGCTAAAAGAGCTATTATGATGCTTTGACACTTGTTAATGTAGTCTATGATACATATCTTGTATAAGTTTTTAAAATACTAATGAAATCTTCAAAATAACTTCTCTTGTGTTATCATCAAGGTGAACTCTGTATTTCCAAGTTTTCAAGAGCTAATGTCACTCTCATCTTTGGAGAATGATGTTGGGTGCCTGATCTGCCTATATTTATAGCCATTCGGTGGGAACTGGCCCAAATCTACTCTGTGATAGGCTTGGATCCAATGCTGGAGGTACTAACTGGGGACCTGTGGAGCCGAAGCTCTCTGATTGGCCCACTACAGGATGTATGCCAGCAGTAAAACCAGGGCTAGCCTTTGGAATTCTGGCTAAGCTTCCTGCATGTTTGTTGAGCACTGAACTCCAAGTGCTATTCACCTGCAAGCCATTGTCTTCGTTCATGCTTAATGGCTATGCTTCTTTAATGGAGTCGCCCCAGTAGCTTGCAGATCTAAAGATGGTGGTGGTTTCACTCATTTTTGGCATGTGTCCCCTCTTGGATGCAGTGCTCTGCAAAGCCGGATTTTTTTTAGGTGCATCAGACAGATGTAACTCTCATACCCTATGGGTTCTTCCTGTCTGTCTAATGTAGGCCCTGTCATAGCATGTTTCAGATTTTATTAGGCAGTTTGTGGATGGTCTTGATGCCATATTTACCCATAATTCTGCTCAGTTTATTGGGCAAATTACCCATGTATGGAATGTAGGCCTTATTATTCTAAAGTAAGAACAAATTAGAAACTAAAAACTTCACTTAACTTAGTAATGCTGTTATTTTTGCTGACCCTGGGTTTCAAGTTGTGTCCAACTCATTCTCAAAGCCATATAAACAAATTCGTTACCAAGCTTGTTACTCATTGTTGGACACAACTTGAAACCCAGGGTCAGCAAAAAATAACAGCATTACTAAGATAAGTGAAGTTTTTAGTTTCTAATTTGTTCTTACTTTAGAATCTTGTTGCTTCACTGTTAATAGCTTCAATTTTTCCTTATTTGCCTTATTATTGTTTCTTGGTTTTCTGTGACTCAACGAGCTGAGAAGTTTAATGCTTGGAAACAGAAAGAAACTTGTTTTTTAATGTGCCTTGTTGATACTACTCTTACTTAATCCATTTTTTCTCATGTGGTTCTGAGATACTGAACTTCTTGGGCGAGGTTTTTGTGTCCAATATGGCTATTGTTCTGTGTACTAGCATTGACATAACTGTGTTTCATTGAGCTGGATGGCAGCAGCTGTTTGCATTTAAGAACAGATCAGTATGTGTAGGCTTCTAGTGCATGCTTAGGTCAAGGGAACCATCAAGCTTCCAGCAAATTAGTATGCCCAGGAATGGTAATATCCCATTCCATTCTATTTCCATTGTAAACTTGTTGGGATGCTGGCTGTTCAGATGGTCCAAGAAGTCTTGTAGCATCTTTCTCATGAGGCCAGATAAATATGTCATCCACATGTCTGTAAAAGGCAGAAGGGTTTAAAGTTGCTGTATCTAAGACCTGATGTTCAAATGCCTCCATGTAATTATTAGTTATGGCAGGTGAGATAGGAGAGCTCATGACCACTCCATCAGTTTGCTTGTAGTAGTCTTCAGTAAAGAAAGAATGTTGATCTGAGTGTGTGCTTAAATAATGCAATGACTTGCTCTCTAGTGTGCAGTTCTAGAAACTGGAGTGAATCTTGCAGTGGGGCCCTGGTGAACAGCAATACCACATCATGTGTGTTCATTGGAACACAGTTATATCAATGCTTGCACACGGAGCAATAGCCATATCAGACACAGAAAATGTCGCCCAAGAAGTTCAGTATCTCAAAACCACAGTAGAGAAAAATGGATACAGTAAAAGCAGCATCAACAAGGCACTAAAAAAAGTGTCATCCAGTTCACACAGCACACTGCATTACACCTTAAGACCATTCACAAACATGTTATGACAGGCCAAAGATTCTGTCAGTCTTCAGACTCCTGGGTATACCACATCCCATGTGAATGTGACAGGGCCTATATCGGACAGACACGAAAAACCATAGAACAGCAATGCAAAGAGTGTGAGAGTGACATCTGTCTGATGTACTCAGAAAATTATTGAAACAACCACCATCTTTAAATCTACAAGCTACTGGGATGGCTCCATTAAGGAAGCCGTAGCTATCAAGTCAAACCAAATAATATTAACAGGGACAACAGCTTGCAGGTGAGTGGCATTTGGGGTTCAATGCTCAACAAACATGCAGGAAGCATTGTCAGATGGCTAAAGGCCACCTCTGGCTTTATTGTTAGCATACATTCTGCAATAGACCGATCAGAGAGCTTCGGTTCTGCAATGGATGGCACTGGTCCCCAGTCATTGGCCCCCTATACCAGACTCAAGCCTATCACAGAGTGGCATCTGGCCTGTCCCCTTCACCAGACTGGCCATAAATATTGGAGGACCAGGACATCATTCATCATTCACTTGACTGGTAGTTCGAGAGTAGTTATTTTCATATTGTCGCCACAAAAGCTTCAAATCATAGTAAACAAAGGCTTTCTTTACCAATGTTTTGTATCCTTTTATTTATCAATAAATGCATTACTTTCAATATTAGATATCTGTGCAGTTTTATTTCAAAAAACATGCCACATGGACATCAGAGTTGACTCTTGGAAACAAATTGGTAAAGGCAGTTAATGTCTCATCAGCTCATCTTAATGTGTCACTTTCGGTCTGGGTGGCTCAGTTGGTTAGACACTGGCCTACTGATCCCAAGGTCACAGGTTCAAATCCGGCCCAGACCGATGGTTTTTAAAAAAGACAGCTCCATGTCAGTAGATTTATTGGCATGTTAAAGAACTCCTGCAGTACAAAATTCTGGCACACCGGCAATGCTGATGTGATCCTGGCTATTGACAGCGTCATTAAACAACAAAATATTATTTATGATTATTACTATCATTATTAATTAATTATTATTTATTATTATTTTTATTTTTATTATTATTATTATCATTATTATTATTGTTATTGTTATTATTATTATTATTATTATTATTATTATTATTATTATTATTATTATTATTATTATTATTATTATTATTATTATTATTATTATTATTATTATTATTATTATTATTATTGTCACTTGTTATTTTACCACATTTATGTGTGTGTGCTTAGGCTTTAAACCAACCTGAATTCTTTGTAGGGAGGATAATATAGAAGAGGATGTTGCCAGGCAGTTTTCAGACTTCAAAACACAAGGAAATTATTTTGTTTTTATTTGCTTACAAGTATACACAAAATATAGCCATCAACTATAAAGTGCACAAAATATGATAACATCAAAACACACACGTGCACACGCGCTCACACGTGCACACGCACACGCACACGCTCACACACACACACACACACACACACACACACACACACACACACACACACACATGCTCACTCACACACACACTCGCTCACTCACACAGGGTTTTTACTTCTCAGGCAATACGTTTATATAAAAATGCATATTAATTTTGTTATTTTTCACCATACAACTATAACATATATAGTACAATATCTAGGAATATATGCTCTATAAAGAGTTTGGCAAAAGTGGGGCTTATGTACTAATGAACAAAAAGTCATATTTCAGTTTTGAGCAAAAAGGTGGAATTATCAACCAGAAGATGTACATACCTCTTACTCATTGTACCACTTATTGTTTTAGCCAAAGAGGTGTGCACAAGTACTGATGCAGTTGCTATTAACTTCATTATATTATATATTCATACATATACCTATAGTTCACAAAACAAATTCAGCAGTTGATGAAAAATGCAGTTATACAACTACATTACAATAAGATTTCCACATACAATGTGATGTTTTAAATACCTCTACAGTGGTGAACTGGTTGGAATGAATTTGCAGAAACAGAGAAGAAAAATTAATAAAAATCATAATGAACTTGCCCATTGATGGGAGATGTTGAAAAGGTCCCCCATTCTGTGTAAGATACAGATTCACACGTTTAATTTTATTGTTAAACTTTAAAGTTTCTTTTGTCACTGAATTAGTGTAATTTACTATTGCACTTTTTAATTCATTTATTGTTTTCAGATTATCTTTACACACTAAACTCTGCAGCATCCTAAAAGAAATAATCATGATCTGTTTCGTGCAATGTCATGAACAGAGCCAGTCTCACAAAATTTGTTTCATAAATCATAGTATCTTCTTATGGTAATCTGGAATTTGGAAACAGCTGTGTAAAATTTAGTTTTATTTCCATTGCACATGTACCACTTCTGTAAAAACAGTTGGTCTGAATGGCGCAGTTGGTTAGGCACTAGCCTACTGATCCCAAGGTTACAGGTTCAGACCTGGCCCAGACTGAAGATTTTTAAGTGTATTTAAAAGCGACAGCCCCATGTCAGTAGATTAACTGGCCTGTAAAGGAACTTAATCATCGTGATGAGCATTTTGAGATTTAGGATTTGATTTATCCTGCTCTATTAAACTCCAATTGTGCTGTTGCTCCAATCTCCATGGACATCCTATGTCTCTTTTCCCATGTGGATTGTTTCCGGCAGGATAAAATTCCAGCACACTACCAGGTCTGATATGATCCTGGCAATTTGACAGCATTGTTGAGAAACAATTATTTTTTTATTCCCTCTAAAACCAGATACTGTTCAATTGGAAACATTTTAACTTTGTGAAAATTCACTTAGACCCTGACAGAGACAATCTGACACTCACTATCATTTACAACTCTTGTTGCTAGGAACAGGCTTGCTACTAACCATATTTGAAGTACACAGAAGGCTATTAAACCTGCAGTACTGCAGAGGGAGAAAAGTTCACATTTTATCTGGATGCTAAACAATTGCTTGTAAACGCATTTGCCTTCTTCCCCCTTTTTCACAAACAAATATAGGTTCCTAAAATATTGAAATCATTCTAAATACATTTCTTTGGTCTGTGATGTAAATTTACACAAAACTAAAATAGACCTAACTACTAAACTAACATAGGTATCATTGGGCTTGATTTGTAAATACTACCCAGTGAGAAATTATTTGGAAGTACAGCATTTGTTAATCTCAGGATAACTGAGGGCATCAAAGATGTACATTTTAAAGGAGCAGTATTAATGGTAAGCAATTGTATTTGTTATTCTATGTTAGCATTCCGGTGTGCTCTACTTATAAGCTCTGCACAAATTAAATGAGCCGCACATTTTTCTATTGGAAGTTCTGTGCATCAATCAATCTCTTCAAATATGTCTGATATAAACAATATTTAGTTGGGAGGATGATGGTGGTGGGGGTGGCAGTGGCAGTCTGTCTCTAATGGATGCTTTTGAGGGAAAACTGTTGCCATGTAAAGAAATTCTTGGAATAAAGTAACTTTTGCGCACAAGTATTTTCTCCATGAGCTTGATACTTTGCTCACACACACTGGATAATGGAGTGAAATTAAAGAGATCATATGCAATAATATTCTGAGCAATCCTGAAGATAGACATATAGCAAAATGTCTTTCCATGAGGTACCAGAAGCCACCTACAGAAGAAATAAAGAAAAGAAAAAAAAGGTAGCAGTGCAACCATTTATTATATTGTCACTTTACTTTACCAGAAGCACACGAAAGTCTATCCAAGAGAGATAACTGTGCAATAGAGCAAAATATCTCTTTTTACCTTCTCTGCCACCAACCTATGCTTGGTAAGAGGAAATATTGTATTCCACTCAAAAATTCTATATTAAGATTTCAGCAGAAGTACAAGTTTTTGAGGTACCATGAGTCAAAAACAAGCATTTTTAGAAAAGGTCCATACATGTGTATGTGCATCTATGAAACAATGTTTAAATACCAAAGTTAGTTTTCAAATTTAGTATATTGAAAAGATGCAACATGAAGATTTTTAAGAAAATTATCCCACTTCAAACTACCCTAGACATAGAAAAATTTTCTATATCATTTCTTTTCTCAAAAAGTGGCTCAAAAATTTTGATTAAAATTTTTGTCTGAAAACTTAGGGTAGACACTGTCTCCCTTGATTCTGCATTACTGAAGGAAAAAAATGCAGAAAATATTTCAAATCAAAAAGCATAAACATTATAGAAACCACTCAAAATAATTCAGAGGCCGTGTGCAACAAGCAGGACAGACAGGTAATCTCTCTCTCACTCTCACTCTCTCACTCACACTCTCACACACTCTCTCCCTCCCCCCTCCCTCTCTCTCTCTGCTATCCTGCTCATCTTAACCTGACATTCCCAATGAAATACATTAAAGCTCTTTTGCCAAGTAACTGAAAAGCTTGGTTAATTTCATTGTATTGTCTTTTTATGAAACACTATAGCATTTTACCACTTCTTTATGTCAGCACAGTTGCACACAATTATGAGGGTCCTTCAATAAGTCGAACTAATTTTTTAATTAACACATGATGGTTTATTTCACTAACATTTACCTACACACTTTCGAAGTATTCTCCCTCTGATGAAATACAATTATTCCAACGATTTACCCATTGTTCGAAACACTCATTGAACCCATTTTTGGACAGTCCGTTCAGGATACCCATGACAACATCATTCAACTCCTTATCCAACGCACAATAACTGCTGCTTACTATTGTGAAGCAGCAGTTATTGTGCGTTGATTAGTTACATGATCATACAGAATGCCCTATTTGTCAAAGAATACGAGATGCACAACCTTTCCTGCACTTCTCTGAACTTTTGCTTTCTTAGGCCTAGTGCTCGATGAACGTTTCCACTGCGAACTCTCCTGTTTTGTTAACGGGTCGTAATGGTGGAACCAACTCTCATCACAAGTGATGACCCTATTCAGAAAGTCTGGCTCCCGCATAACCTTCCGAGCCATTGTTGACACGTCATGACGCAGTGAGCCTTCTGTTCGTCCTTCAGCACGTGTGGTACCCATTTTGCTGCAACTTTTCAATAGCCAAGATCATTGCAAATTATGTCGTCTACAGTTCCAACAGACAAATGTATTATGTCTGCAACTTTTGAAATTGTTATGCGAGGATCTTCTTGCACAATTACATCAATTGTGTTAATGTTGCCTTCCGTTTTGGCTGTTACGGGTCTTCCAGGGCGCGGAGAATCTTGAAAGTCTTCATGACCCCCTTTGAAACGTTTATACCACTCAAAGACTTGTATTTTGCCTAAAGTTTGGTCCTTGTATGCTTGCTGCACCATTTCAAAGGTTTCTGTAGGAGTTTTGTCTAACAGAACACAAAACTTTATTGATGCACGTTGCTGCAATTTCAGTTCCATGAAATTCTACAAGAAATAGAAACAAATGCCAAAGATAAAAAATGGATTACACTACTTTCCAACCCAGATATAATCCCCCAGAGACCAAGGAAAACAGCGGTTGCAGCCTTCCGACTATTGACAAATCACGACTGCTTAGCAAGTCATCTCTACAGAATAGGTATCTCATCCTCACCAATATGTGTCCTGTGTAACGATCCAGCAGAAATGAACGAAGACCACTTGAAGACCTGTGAAGCATTAAGATAAGAAGAAACTACAGTTCAAAAGTATTGGAAAGCACGAATGCTAATGGCTTCATTGCCAGATGCAAGGCACTAGAAAACAACAACAACAACAACAGTTCCATGGTGGGTGCAGTAAACATGACCTCATGTATCAGGCTCTTACTCCCAACTGATTCACTCTGCATGACTGACACTCACAGCACTGCTAGAGGAAGGATTCACCTTTCCACCACTAGCAGCCATGGCACTCCGGGGCAGTTTATTTAAATACAATTAAATTATTTCGGTTATTTATTGAAGGACCCTCGTATTTGGAGGATTGTAGGCTATACTCTTAAGGTGAGGTAATTAAAACAGAGCAAATCAATTATGTTTTTAAAACATAACTACCAGGAACAGAGCATTTAAACACATTTTAAACATGCTATGTGTTTCAGTAATCCAACTATGTAATTTTTTGTCATGATTTATTAAATTTTGTGTCTTTAACTCTTTTTATGCAATAGGTTAATTGTTCCTTTTTTATACTCTCACTCTAAGATAAAAAAATCTGATGTGTTGCACTCACATGACTTTCTCTACTCTTGTACTAACTATTCTTACAAACTCTTATTCCTCTATCATCTTCATGTTAGTCTTATTGCATATTTGCTTGTAGGTGCAAGGGGAATATGGAAATATAGTAGGCTTTGAGTGACTGTCAAATTCTATAAAGCTGGTAGCTATATGAAGGCTTTGAAATTCCATTCTCTTTGCACGGCCAAGAGATAAAAAAGTGAATAACTACCTTCCATTTGAGAAGCGTTTAAGTATTGCAAAACTCACACAAATAACAAGGCATATCCAAAATACTTCACTCCACCCTCCTCCCCCCCCCCCAAAAAAAAAAGATGCATTTGGACATAACTTGTGTGTTTTAATGAGATCTACATTTTTGTATACTAAGATCTTCTCCATCTCTTATGGTTTACCAGTTATGTAAAAGCCATCAAAAGTAAACAGGACTACATAGGCTGTAGCAAGAAAATTCAAAATATACATTTCATTTGCCATAAAAATTTCTTAAACATATGGCATTTTAACCAAAATCATTAGCCATTTTTAAGAAAATAAAAATTTTCGATGTAAAGGATAGTTTAGGCTGGGGAATTTTCTTCAAAATCTTTGTGTTGCATCCTTAAAAATCATTAAGGGTCTGTCCAGTGTTAGTATCCGGATGTTTCTTAGATTTCTCAGTAATAAAACCTTAATTAAATCACTAGATATGAACTTAGGAGTCAAGTTTCTGGTGTGAACAAATTGGTTACCATCGCAATCTTCAGTTTACATTGCTTCATTAGCATTTTATCAGATTATATAAAATATATACATATGTAAAGTTTGTGTTAGTATCTGGACAAGGAAAGGAGGTATAAAAAATGTTAGTAAATATAAATGGTATTTCTCCTCAGTTTAATAACATTGAGACAGAATATTAGAAAACCCCAAAAGAAAATCGTTTATGTGAATATTTGTTAAGAGTGTAATTTGTTTTTTGATGTTGGTATGAGTAGGTTAAATGACGAAAACATGTTACTAATGTTCATTGTTACAAACAATTAAGTTTGTTTAAAGACGTCATAAATATTTCCATATTTAATTTTAATATATATGTATAAATAAAAGAATTATATGTGTTCAATATTAATAGCAAAGGGAGAATAGCTAAAGATCGCTTCCCTAACAATACGGGAACTATTTGATGGAGGCATACGCGGATGTATACGAGAAAGGTAGTATCACGTGAGGTGACGGTGGACTTTTTTCACTAGCGTCTGTATATTCAAGGTGATAAGACGTATTTTGGTAGCGTGTGAACAGAGTATAGAACATTTACCAGACTTTCATCAAGCTTTTGTTCCACTTTTTGAAAAGGTGGAAAGACTTAAATAATCTAAAACAGTGCTAAGAGGATTTATTTAAATGTAAAATAGAGAAAAAGTGTTAATAAAATAATACATTGTGGTGAAGAAACATCATGTGATTATTCATTCCATCCGTTACCACGCCCTGAGGGAAATAAGAGCCACATCGCTCAAACTTGAAGCCACTCTTCAATAAAAACAGCACCAAATGGCTTGCCCAACGTAGAGCACGAATTTTGGATGGAATGGAAATCTACGGGAAATGAACTTACGCGAAATACCAAGTGACGCCAAATCTTCGCGCCAAAAGGGAAGAAGACGCCATTAGACCATCGTTTGAAATCTACGACTTCGGGAACGACGATGAACGGATAATCAATGCAGGAAAACACCAGAGATTGTCTAGCGAAGCCAACCGCCCAGGAGACGCACGTAACTGGATAAATCAACGAAAAAAAAAGTAGGACCAAAAATTTTTATTTTTACATCCATTTTATTTTTATTTTTATGTTACTGTGAAGCGGCAAAATAGTGGGACTTTTAAACCAAAGTGAACTAAATCAAAAAACGAGAATGTCGCAAAAAGAGAAAGAGCTAGGAACAGGAATAGAGGAAGGGGCAGATAGGCCTAGTTATCGGATAGAACCAGAAAGCGAGGAACAGGTAGCAATAGGAAAAGACCAAAGGTTATTAATGATCATGTTTGAAAGACTAGAACAAAGTTTAGGTCAGAATGGAACAAAATAAGGTAGAATTAAAACAGGACATAGAACAAAGTTTAGGTCAGAAAATGGAACAAAATAACGTAGAATTGAGTCAGAAAATGGAGGGAGTGAGACAGGACATGGAACAAAGTGTAGGTCAGAAACTAGAACAGAATAAGGAAGAGATAGGTCAGAAAGTGGGGGAAGTGAGAAAGGACTTAGAACAGAAAATAGAATTAGGAAGACAGGAGTGTAAAGAAAATATGAAAGTAATGGAAACTAATTTGAAATTAGTACATAAAAACATAAATGAGACAAAGGAAGCTTTAGAAGCTAGGATAGAAATCATAGGAGATAGGATGGGAAAAATTTGAATCGGAAATGAGAGAAAATAAGATTGTATTAGAAGAAGAAATTGGTAGATGTAGAGATGAAATAACAGAACGTAATGCTAATGTAGACTGTAAGATTGCAAATGTAAAAGTAGAAATAACTGAGGAATTAAGGAAAGAGATTGAGGTAGTAAAGAAAGGAATTATTAATGAAACTGTAGAACAAATTGTAATTCCTAAAATTAAGACTATGGCTGATGTAGTCACAAGAACATGCTATGAATGATATGAAAGAAAGTCACTTAGAAATAAAGAATGATTTAAAATCAATTTGTGAAGAAATGAAAAAAGGAAAAAAAAGTTTGGCTAATGTAAATGATGTTGTGAATGCACTACAAAGGGAAAATGATTTAGATGTAAGTAAGGTACAAGATGAGAGTTATTTGAATGATGTACTGAGACGGTATCCCGTGCGTAATAAGATATTTACAATTTAAATAAATATTTCCATATATTACAATAAGTTTCATATAGTAGAAGAATTCATTTCACCAG
Source organism: Tenodera sinensis (assembly GCA_030765045.1). Taxonomy (NCBI): domain Eukaryota; kingdom Metazoa; phylum Arthropoda; class Insecta; order Mantodea; family Mantidae; genus Tenodera; species Tenodera sinensis. Next base: position 115,511,777 of record CM060962.1, read on the forward strand.
AATGCAAGAACAGGCAGTGATATACTGACCCCGGAAGTAATAAAACTATATAGTATATTCTTTGTAGACCTATTTTTGTGCAACGGTCATAAAACATCATACATTGTTAGCAGAGCGTCTGTTGTCCATTATATGACAAGAGCGTGGGAGCAGCAGTTTCGCGCGCTTACCCAATGAGAAATCCCGAAGCAATTCAATTTGAAATATACCACATTCTAGGCAACCAATAGAAATTCAATATTTTGGCAGGCAAGAGTAGGGAGGTTTGATATAGTTTTAGCAGAGTGGTCTGTCTACAATCCTAAGGAGAATGCGACGTATTAGTATGTTTAAGTGATAGAGTGAAAGTTTCCGTGCTACAAGACAAGCGGCAGGCTAAATTCCATCCAAGATTCATTTAGGCAATACCATCGTATGTTTATTCGGCTATATACGTTCTTGGTGATGGTGAAGTGAAGCTCAGGATACCGAATCATTTGGCATATTTATTGAAAGTCGGTCTATATTTATAATGTACAGGATATTCAAGTTTTAGCTGCTGAACATTGTAATAAAAGTGCAATTGTTTTTCTCCTTCATTTCATTTATTAATACTTCTTTCAATCCACTCTAAGATAACCACTCGTTTTTCCCACGACCTATTAAGCAGTCTCAAAAACAGCCGAGGCAAGAACAAGAGGACCAAGAACGAGAAGAAGAGGACTATTAATTTAACATTAAAAATAAATATATAGGCGCCTTAAACTCAAACAAGTTACGACGCAGTACAAAATGTTGACTCACCATACAGAGAAAGAGGTTCACAATTAAACAATGACACAACACACAACACATGCTACACCAACAGCATACATGAAATCACACCACCTACATTTGACGAGGAGAAGGGAGACGATCCAAAACTCTTTGTTAAAGAGATGGAAGAGTATTTTAAAGTGAAAAGGATACCAAATGAGCTTAGGATGATGATAGTCAAGAAAAGCTTAAAAAACAAGGCATTAGAATGGCTTAGGTTAACACTAGCTGGTCATGAATTGTATAGCTCATTCAGAAATCTATTCCTATCAAGGTATTGGGACCCAGCTGAGCAGAACCAGACAAGGGTACAGTTAGCGACAGGTAGATATGATCCGACCAAAGGGTTATTGCTAGTCGATTATTTTGTGAAAGTAGCCAACAAAAGGAAGCTATTAGACCCTAACCTGTCGGAAGCAGAGTTAATTACCAGCATAACAAGACATTTCCCAGACACAGTGAGAACAGGGTTAATTGTTGCGAGACCAGTAGATTTTGCAGGCATGATAGAATTACTAACAGCCTTCGAAATGCAAAATGGTCGGCCTAATGAGCATAGACATAGGAACGGTCACCCAAACTCAACTATCTTAAACAGGAGCACGACTACAAACAACCAGAATGAGAGAGGAGATAGAAATACTAGGAGCACCCATGACAGGGGGAGAGGGGCACACCATTTCCCACAACCGCACAATCATGGCGAAAGGATGGAGAACGCGAGACGGCGGTACCACGACACGATACCAAGGGGTGAATCGAGACACCAAATATATACATATGATCGTGGGAGACCAGGAGACCGTACCCATCAAGTGAATCACATACGATTCTGTAGAGAATACTTAAACAACCGAAGACCACCATGCAACAGGGGTTCACACCAAAAGGGCGGAAACCAATGGAACACTGGCAACATAAGACAACAGGAACAGGATGGAAATGTGCCAAATAGGGCAGATGTTGCACAGAATACAGAAACAAGAACCACCACCAACACTCAGGAAATTACCACAACTAAGTTCGTCCCAATCGAGTTGACCAACACAAACCCTAAGGGATTGACAATTGACATCGACACATGATGCCTGCACAAAGAGAAAATGGAACTACTATATACTGGACCGCTGGTCATAACAAAACAGCTGGGTGACCATACATATGAGCTACAGAATACAAATGGCAAGTTGGTAGGAAGATATCATAAAAATAAATTAAAACCATACAAAGAAAGGACCAAATAATCTTTGCCAACAAACATGTAAGGCAGGAATAGTAGAGATAATGAAAAATAATAATTTTTAATGGGTTACTTATAGAAGATTATGTTCAGATTGGAAAATACAACAAGAAAGAAAATCAACATAGTCATTGGCTATATTGACCACAAAGAGCATTGTCAACAAAGACAGATGAGGACACTGATTGTCATTAAAGAAGTGAATTATAGCGACGGAAAACAATGTGTTTTTGACATAAGGATGTCAGGGACAAAAATAAAAAGGAATCAATTGTGATGACAAAGATAAAATATTTTTGATACAAAGGTGTCGAGGGTGAATTGAGAAGAAAAATAATACAATTGCAGAATAATTATAAGTATAGAAGTTTTCTCTTATAGAGATAAGAGATAAAGAGGTGACAATTAGTGAAGTAAGAAAAACCATAGTCAGAAAAGCAATGCCCATGAATTAAGATGGATATAGCCAATGCTAAGCTTGAAGAAATGTCGAACTAAACAATAGTGAATAAGGACCCAATTACATAATGGTATTATTAGTAACATCAGAGTTTAAGAATTGACTCAACGACCTGCCTATACATAATAAGCTTACAAGACAAAGAAGGCAAAGAACTGACTAAAATATTACCATAAATATGATCATAATCATTAGCTCAAGATTTGTATCCTGTTTTTCTCTCCTCATAACAAGGAACATAAGTCAAAAGGCACACAATAAACCATGATACATTTAAAAAAATAATGTTTGTGTCAATGTCAAATGTATAATAACTGAATATGTGTTGTATAATAACTGAATATGTGTTGTATAATAACTGAATATGTGTTGTATAATAACTGAATATGTGTCGTATAATAACTGAATATGTATTGTGCAGTAACTGAATATGTGAAATTTATAAAGACATGCTGTGTCATACCAAAACAAAAGACAAAAACATACAGCAAAGAAGACTGTAAAGAAAAAAAGTAATGTACAAAGTGATTGTATCAGAGGAATAGGGAGAAGTGTTGTATTGTGTTTCAAGATTGTAAATATAGGTGACAACTTGAAAAACAAAACAAGGGGCATGTGAGACAGAATATTAGAAGACCCCAAAAGAAAATCATTTATGTGAATATTTGTTAAGAGTGTAATTTGTTTTTTGATGTTGGTATGAGTTGGTTAAATGACGAAAACGTGTTACTAATGTTCATTGTTACAAACAATTAAGTTTGTTTAAAGATGTCATAAATATTTCCATATTTAATTTTAATATATATGTATAAATAAAAGAATTATATGTGTTCAATATTAATAGCAAAGGGAGAATAGCTAAAGATCGCTTCCCTAACAATACAGGAACTATTTGATGGATGCATACGCGGATGTATACGAGAAAGGTAGTATCACGTGAGGTGACGCTGGACTTTATTCACTAGCGTCTGTATATTCAAGGTGATAAGACGTATTTTGGTAGCGTGTGAACAGAGTATAGAACATTTACCAGACTTTCATCAAGCTTTTGTTCCACTTTTTGGAAAAGTGGAAAGACTTAAATAATCTAAAACGGTGCTAAGAGGATTTATTTAAATGTAAAATAGAGAAAAAGTGTTAATAAAATAATACATTGTGGTGAAGAAACATCATGTGATTATTCATTCCATCCGTTACCATGCCCTGAGGGAAATAAGAGCCACATCGCTCAAACTTGAAGCCACTCTTCAATAAAAACAGCACCAACATATTGACCGTTTGATCATTTAATAACCTTATACGAAACTTTTGTTTTGTAATGGATTATATTCATTTATACTACAACACTGGTATTATAATAGAACATTTAATAAACACAAATAAGTGTGTTAGTATCTGGACAAATATTCCTCACTGCACTAAATGATCCATCTTGATATTACCTGCCTCATAAAATGATTTAAAACATTGAGAAACCACACAAAAGTGCACTACATACTACAGAGGCACAGTTATTAAACAAAACCTAGCCCAACAACAACAACGATGATGATGAGGATGATGATGATGATGATAACAACAATAATAACAACACTAACAATAATAATAATTATAATAATGACTTTTCTTGCAAAATGAAGAGTTTGATTTGGCTGTTATTGTCATTCACTGTTTGCACTTATTTCAAACTTCTCATGTTAGCAACCATTATGTTTTACTCCAAGTCCAAAGCATACAGCTTATATCCAACAACATATGGAGAAATTGCCATGATCTGGTGGATTTTTTGTGTCCCCATAAGTGCAATCACACCTTCCCATTTTTCATCAAGTTCCTTCTTTGCAGATTCAATTTTGTTTGCTGGGACAGAAATTGCAGTGATGTTCAGTTGTTGGCAGCAATCACGGAATGTATCAGCATTACAGATGACTGTTCTCTTCGATTGTACACTATTCCATGCATGGCGTTTTGCTACTGCACCAATGCCCCTTTACCATGGGATGAAGCAAAAAAATGTCCACTTAAGACTTTCCAAATTCAAATTTTGTTTTAAGAGGGTGACATTTGCAAAATTATATTTCTGTTTAAACTGCGATGCAGCTCCGTCTGAGAATACATGTAAATACTTCATCAATGGAGTTTTTGTTTTGATGATCTGTTAGTACAGCACGGAGAAATGTGTCAACACAATACCAAGCATGTGAAATGTTGTCCGAAACTACAACATAACTGTCACATGTATGTATCCCATACCACATCACAGCCGTGAATAATGATACCTGGGGATTTGACTGTATTTCATCCTGGTAGTTAGAAGAATAGTTTTCAACAAAATCTATTTGGATCTTAATATTTTCAGGTGATGACATCTTCGCAGATTTGAAACATTTTTGTGACTGTTCTTGATTAAATACATGAACCTTAAAAAATGGCAGCTCTCTAAGTTCATCCAGCACATCACTCAGCCCTTCTTGCACTAAAATGTACTCAAATCTCTTGTCTACTATTTTCCACTGGCGGTACTGTACTATAAGACTGCACCGTTCATCATTCTGACAGTCCTCAAACAGAGTGGTAATCTTTAATTTGCAAATGTCACAATTATAGGTCAAACCGTTCTTGTCACTTGGATCACAAACAGTGTGTTGAATGAACTGTACACTCAAAGTTCCAAAACTAGGAAAGTAATTGGAAAGCAGTGACTGCAAATTTTCAAAGTTCTCAAGGTACCGACACAAACATACATTGTGTGGTATGTCACAGTATGGTTTTACATGCACAGGACGTAGCTCTCCAAATTTACTGCAACTAATCTTCACCTCTGCAATCTGTTCCCTGAATAAATTATATGCTTCAGTAATTGTAAAGAGCATGTGTCGTCGGGCCACAATGTCTTTGGTGCTACTGCCCAAACTCTTAACACAAGCAGTCTTCTTACCAGAGTCAACTCGATTTATTTCATCATTGTTATAAAGCTCAACAACAGTCTTAATATTCTCATCACACAGTCTGTCTCTATTTCACTTGAACCTTCAATCACTTTAACTCCACACATTTCAGCCAACTTTTTAACATCATCTACTTTTTTTCCTGGACTCTTAGGCATTGCTTTGCTTGCCTTTTTCAAAGCCTTTCCCACTGCAGCAGGAGAGATTTTGTTGAACTTGTTAGATAAAACAGTTTCCTTTTTAGCAGCCCGACTGAGCCTTTTCCTCTCTGCATTTTTAGCTCTTCGCAGACCACATTCTGTTGATGTTTCTGCACTTTGCCTTTTTTCCCTATATTTCCTCATTATCATTTTCCTCTTGAGTTTATAATCAGCATCATTCTTATGTATTTTCATGTCCTGCTTCTGTCTCTCTGCATTTGTTTTCACCATGCTGCAACACCTGGACATACAGCAACATTGGAAGTAATAAATAAAACTATTTGTAAATTAGTTGTACTCCAAAATATAATATGTACAGCTATAATTAAAATTAACTTACCAACGCTTAATTGTTGTGTACAATCCACAATCTTTAAGAAAAATAACAGCTGTAAGAGAACAAGCTTTGTGTATAACCAGAGGTTAAAGCAAAATGGCTGCAAAAACGTTAGTATCTGGACACAATAAGAATTGCAATTGGTTGGTTATGAAACATACTACAAACATGATAGCTACTGCCATCTCTTAAAAAGACATAGGATTAGCAGTTTTAGAAGCTGCAACCAAATGTCCATATTTTCCAGGATGTTCTTGAAACATTTCTACAATTTTGTTAGTATCCGGACAATGAGGGAGAGCTAATTTCAGGATATTGTTTTTCTTAAATATTGCTGTTTAAACCAGAAATGCATATTGCTTAACTAAAGACAATGGTATTATGAAATTGTTAAAGAAAAAACATTCTCAAGATGAGTAAATATAAGCTCTTAGAAGTCATACAAGTTGCAACATTTTTAGGAAATTTTCTCGTACATTTTCATCTTAACTTTATAGAGCAATATCTTATATAAACAACTTCTGTCGACAACTTTACTGTCCAAAACATAAACTTCAATGCTTTTCTTATAATTTTTGTTTAGTTATGAAAAATAATGTTTTTACTTTTTACCAAAATTGGACACTTCCTCCTGTATAGACCCTTAAACTTAAATACCAACCTTGGTTTTTAACCGACTTCATTTTTGACTTATGCTGTTCTCAGACAGACAGACAGACAGACAGACAGAGAGAGAGAGAGAGAGAGAGAGAGAGAGAGAGAGAGAGACACACACACACACGCACGCACGCACGCACGCACGCACGCACGCACGCACACACACACACACACACACACACACACACACACACACACCTTTTCTAAAACTGATTTTTTGTATTCAGGGGCCTCAAAACATACTTCTGGTGAAATCTCGACATTGAATTTCTAGGTCGAATACAATACTTCTCCTACTTACTATACGTAGAAGAGAAAGTAAAAATAAAACTTAACTGCTGACATTTAAACCACATCAGTGTCTCCTTCAAGTGCCTATCTTTTAGTTCTTACAATCTGTTTACCACCCCTTTCATCATTAACCACATTCTATAAAATTAATTTTTGCCTACTTATCTTGAAAAACAATTGCATTGCCCTACACACATTCATTTTTCATATTTTTCGTGAAAGTCTTCCATAGTTTTGTTAAGTTTGTTACATGGTCACACCATTTTGTAAAATACTAATGGCCATGTGCACCAATCCCGGTTAAGAGAATACCGCGGTAAAGTTTATAGTTTACCAGGGTAAAGTCGTATTTCTGTTGCACCAAGCTCGGTTTCGACTTTACCGGCGCTTTACCGTGGTAAAATGTTTACCACTCACGGGGGACCGGTTTTCAATGAAAACCTCGGTAAAGAATCCAACATGGAGTTTAACAATTATATGTTGTACCTTCAGTATCTCCATCGATTTGAACGCAACGAAGAGAGAATATTAGAAGACAAGGAGGGATCTGTTTGAAGAACTGAATGACGTTTCGTTTCGAACAAGATTCCATTCGAAAAAAGAAACGGTAACTTCAATTTTAGATGAAATTGGGCAACTCGAGTTTCCTACAGTAAGGAACTATCCAATATCGGCTAGAAAGCGCCTTCTTGCAGTACTGCGACTTTATGCGAGTGGAGTATTTCAAGGACCGCCTTCGTAGCGCAGTTGGTAGCGTGCTTGCCTCTAGCGTGGAGGACCCGGGTTCGATCCCCAGGATCTTTTTCCCCCTCAGGGGGATTTTTCTCCCTCTGGGAGGTCTGGTAGGGGGTGAACTCAGCCTCGTTAGGTCCTGGGGGACCAATTTAGGAGCTACTTAATATAGAAGTAGCGGCCCCAGGTTGAGAAGACCACATAACTGGCCGGGAGGGCTCCGGATACTGACCTCGTCCCACTCTCCAGTACTGCACCCCACCAATGATGCCTGTAGTTGGCAGAGGTGGGGGACGCAGTGGCTGGGCGGTAGGCCTTGACCCTTCATGGGCTGTTGCGCCGGGGTTTAGTTTTAGTTTGCTTTAGGAACATTTCAAGGGGTATTTGGTGACATGAGTGACATAGACAGAACCACGGCATGTCGCATAATACACAGGGTTTCAGATGCCATTGCCTCGTTATCACCTCAGTACATAAAACTGCATAACCCACATCTGAGTGGTGAGGGCTAGCAACATATACATTTTTTTCCGTGATCATCGTAAGCACCCTTTTATCTAAATCCTTCCAGTTTTGGCAATGCTTTAGATCCACCCCCAGTCTTGTATGTTTCTACCTTCTTGTTGGCTGAAGCTCTCCTTGTCTTTCCTTTCAAATTTTCGTATAGTTTTTAAGTTTGTGTGTGTCCTTTTTGTGGTACCTGTGCATTAAAAAAATAATAATAAGACGAATGCATACAGTAGAATGATAATAATTTAGTGTTCCTCAGATCTTATTTCTAAATTTCTTTTGGTTTTTCCTTTATTACACTCCATATTATTAGCTTTAGCTCCATATTATTAGCTTTATTACACTCACTGCATTCAGTTTGGTATATGCCAGATGGCATATGGGTGGGATCACTTTAGAAATGTAAAAAACAAACAGTTGGAAAAATCAGCAGTTGCCACTCACTTTTGGACAGAAAACCACAACATAAAAGTCAGAACCAAAGCTGCTCAAACATGTAACGGGAAAACAAGAGCTGTCCACGTGGGAACAAATCTTCATTTTGAAAAATAGAAACAGAGTATTCAATTTTGACATCCCCAAGAAAGATATCTTCAGCAAGTTCCTTGAACCACCACCAGAGGAGACCTCAGAGAAAACATCGCCATCCACACCAGGGAGAACCAGTTGATGTAGGGTTGATAATGGAGGAAGGTCAAGCCTTTGAAACATGTTCCGGTAAGTTATAAGTAAGTGTTGTGTAGTGTTGTTAATTGACTCACCTTTTTGGTTTAAATTGATTATTACAACACTGTTTTCAAACTTCCAAAAAAGAAGATAATGAGAACTATTGCTATTTATTTGTGTTTCTGATTACTGAGAACACAATATTCAAAATTCACTTTTCATATGTTGAAATTCGTAACATATCATCTCTTATTACTCTATTAGGTGATGAAAGTGTTGCTAGTTCTGATGAATTAAAGTAAATAGAATAACACATCACAGTTTATACCTTCTGTCATACATAAGTCCAGTATTCAAAAGTTTAACACCTGAAATGGGATATAGGGATTAGGTTATCATAATCTATTTTAACACAGCTTTCGGTTTTTTAATATCAAAGTGTGAATGTAGCAATACAAGACATTTCAGTTATTTTAGATCTATTCTAACAATTTTTCTGCCATGTTACAGTGGCGGCTATTCAGGTGAAGCTAGTGAAGCTCCACTTCACCAGTTTTAGTTCTATTAAATATAATATAGGTGTTTAAGTTGTGCGCTTAAATATACCATCCTTTGGGAATATATCTGTGAGGGTAAAGGGGTGGGTGAAAGTTACCAGCTACCTGCCTTCTCTCTTGCACTTTAGGTTTGAAGATGGCACTTACTTTACGGGACAAAAGGTGCAGCTATTTCTGTCAGCCAATATATAGCTGTATGTTTATTCCCAGTTGCCATGACAATGAAACAGAATTTAAGGTTCCATGTGTTGCCAAATAGACCTGCTTCGAGGGTAATGTGTAGCTATCTGTACAGCAATTTAGTGAGCCACAGTCCTTTGTAGATGCTAGACTATTAGTGTAAAATACTGTTTGAGTAAAGTGGTTGTATACTTTAGTTGCCCATTGTGTTTATTTATTTTACTGAAGTTAGCTTTGCTGCAACTTCTTATTGTTTTGTTTAGTTAAAGTTAGTGGAGAAATTAATCCACAAAATGATACAGTGTGTAGTATATTACACACACCATTTTCATGGTGGATTGATAGTGATAAAAGGGATGTGCTATTAAGGAGAAGACCAACTCTTATTCTTAATTTGTCGGCACAAAAAGCAGAACAAAAGGTGCGAAATGTTACAAAAAGCACTTTAAAGTTTTGTGGTACAATGAATACGAGTGGTTGTGCAGTAGTTATTATATAGAAAAACTGTTTTGCTGGCCTAGCTTATTACTTGGTGTAAAAAAGACAGTGTGGAACAGTGTTGGTTTTTGTGACATTTTTAAACATCAATCAGTCATTACATAAACATTCAGGCTGCACATCTCAAGTGTGCACTCCAATTGAAGTAACTCGAAAAGAATCAAAACATATTGCTGATGCTCTGAAGGAAAACAACTGGTTGTGTGTTGTTCAGTGTAATGAAAATGTAAGACTGAACCGATTAGTTTTTGAGGTTGTAATGCAATAATGTATTTGGCCAGGCAAGAGCTTGCTTTTCGTGGTCATGATGAAAGCTTATGCTTTTTATGCTTTAAGCTACTATTAGATAATAGGGGAAGTTTCAAAGATCTTCACTGATTACAAAACAGTACAGAACAAGATTATTGACTGTATTTCGGAGTATTGGTGATTATATCAAGTTGGAAATATGCAGCAGGTACTTTTTTTCAGTTCAAATTGATGATACTACAATTGTAAAACTGATTTTTAAAAAGGTGAATGCAACATTGCTTCCAACCATAGGCCAATTTCTCTCTTACCAGTTTTTTCAAAAGTTCTTGAAAAAGTAATGTTCTACAGGCTGTATAAATACCTTGAATATAACAAGATACTAGTGAAAGATCAGTTCGGGTTCAGAAAGGGCATTTCAACAAATAATGCAACTTTTAAACTTACACATGAAGTGTTAACTGCCCTAAACAATAAAATGCATGTAGGCAGTATTTTCTGTGACCTAGCAAGGGCATTTGATTGGGTAAATCATAACATTCTGTTAGCAAAACTGGAATTCTATGGAATTAAAAATGAAAATTTAAGTTGGTTCATATCATACCTAAAGAAAAGAAAACAGAGCGTTAAAGTAAGCAGTGACACTGATAATGGAAAACAAACTTCAAATTGGAAATCAGTAACACATGGAGTACCCCAAGGTTCAGTATTAGGGTCTTTATTATTTCTGATCTATATAAATGACCTTTCACTTTATATAAAGGATATAGCAAGTACTGTACTGTTCGCCAATGACACTAGTGTGCTGGTCACTAGCAAAAACTTAAATGAATGTATAATTAAATTGAATTATGTTTTGAACTGTGTGTCCTACTGGTTTAAAGCCAACAAATTATCTGTTAACCTGGATAAAACAAAAGTGATTAAATTCATAACTCATGAAACATCACACACTTCAATTGAAATAGGGATTAATGACATGTTATTAAAACAAATAGATAACATCAAATTTCTGGGTCTTCAAGTTGACAAATACTTAGATTGGAAAGCTCACATTATAAGTATATCTTACCCAAACTCAGCTCTGCCTGTTATGCTATCCGAGCACTGGCAAATGTTAGCTCCATAGATACACTCAAATTAGTTTACTATGCATATTTTAACTCTATAATGGAATACAGTATTTTATTTTGGGGCAGTTCAGTAGACAGCAAACAAATATTCCTCATATAAAAGAAGGTTATAAGAATTATTTCCAACACCCATAGTAGACACTCATGCAAAGATCTTTTCAGAAGATTGAACATATTAACCTTACCCAGTATGTATATATTCTTGATCGTAAAATTCTTTATATGCAATCGATCCTTATTCACAACAAACAAAGAAATTCATGGAATAAACACTAGGCAGAAGAGTAACATCCATAATCCCAGTGCAAAACTTTCTTGCTTCCAGAAAGGTGTATACTATGAAACCATACAAATATTTAATGCTCTTCCTAATAACCTTAAGGAAAAAGTTGACAATTTCAATGCTTTTAAAACTGCTGCTAAAGAGTACCTATTGTCAAAATCATTTTATTCTGTACAAGATTATCTGAATGACCAGTTATCCTATTAATTCCTATGTAGCCGAGTTTATTCTATATGTGAATTACAAACTATGCTGCAAATGCCTATGTAACTGTTGCTTATGTAGCCTTATAAATAGTTTCTAGCTCATTTTATTCTGTATAAGATTATTTAAATGACAAATTATCCTGTTAATGCTTATATTATTTTGTAAGTAGTTTCTAACTCATTTTATTCTGTATAAGATTGTTTAAATTCTACAGGGATTCTACAGGGAAGATAGTGGAAGAATTTTTGAATACCACAACTTTTGAACTGATTTATAGTAAAGAAGATCCCACAACCTTCATACATTACTCTGGAGCAGGCAGTAACCCAGACCTCTTGTTAGCTACAACAGATATTGTTTCAAAAATTAAAAAACAAGTTATAGAACATCCAAGTTCTGGTCACAGAGCAGTAATTGCTGATATAAAACTAGAGAATACAAATAACAGTCAAGGTCTCACGAATCTCTATTGGAACTTCAAAAAAGCAGATTGGAACAAATATAAAACTGAATTAGAACATAAATTTAAAGAACAAACTCACAGCTACATGACCAACCAGATCATATGAACAAAAATTTCTGTAAAGTCATCCTAGAAACCGCAAAAAAAACACATTCCTCGTGGAAGAATTAAAAATTTCAAACCCTTTTGGAACCCCCAGTTAGAAGAACTGAAAAAGCAAAGGGATATAGCTAGAAATACAGCTGAACAAACAAAAAACATATCGGATTCACAAATATGGCGGAAGAAATGTGTCTCACTAAAAAAGGAAATTAATACTGCTAAAAAGAATCACTTCAATAATTTCTTAGAAAATATGGATTATAGGACAGATGGTAACAAAGCTCATAAGTTCATAAAAAATGTCAAGGACAGGAAAGAAAACAACAGCACACCTATCATACACAACAATAAAATATTAGTAAATGATGCAGTCATAGCCGAAACATTCAATAAATATTATGCTAATTCACATAAAGTAACAAGAAATAATAAAAAGGAACGTAAAGAATTTAAGAAAGATTTGAAACAAGAAAGAGAATGTGATCCTAACACTCAGTGCAATATCTTTTGTCAAAATTTTAATATGCAAGAACTGAAGATTGCAATAAATAATCTAAAAAACAGAAAGTCTCCTGGACCAGATCACATACATCCAGAGTTCATAAAAAACCTTGGAAAAACAGCAAAACAATAACTACTGAAACTCTACAATCTATCCTGGAAAACCACTGTACCTGCTGAATGGCGAAAAGCAATAATTCTTGAAGAAAGACAAAACAGCATCAGAAATAAAAAATTATAGACCAATAGCTATAGTAGAAGCTATTACTAGCATAATAGCAAAAGTGATGGAAAGAATGGTGTCAAACAGGCTAAATTGGTTTCTAGAATCACAAAATTTAATATCCCCATGTCAAGCTGGATTCAGAGAGTTCCACTCTACAAATGAACAAGTCTTACTTCTCAGTCAAGAAATCAAAGACTCCTTCAATACAAAAGAAGATAATTTATCAGTTTTTATTGATTTCCAAAGTGCGTATGATTCTATATGCAGTGCAAAACTACTAAAGAAAGTAAAAAAAAATAGGGATACAGGGTCCAATGTTTTCATGGCTATGTCATTTCCTAACACAACGCTTTATTGCAACCAGATATGGAAGAAATATATTTAAATACAAACAAGTACACCGTGGCTTACCACAAGGCACAGTGCTCAGCACAACACTTCTTAATATATTTATTAACGATATGCCACAATAAATACAAGAATCAGGTGTGAAGTGTGCAGTATACCTTGTCCCACTCTCAGATGACAGTATGGAGTTAAATGGGATATATCTGTTTCTATCTAACACATACAAGTTGCCATTAGCCTCGTCCTTTTCTACCCTCGCACTATTGCCAGATTCCTAATAGCGTGGTGTAAATATCCAGTTGTTGTAAATTTCAGGTTTGAACACATTAGCCTATGCAGAATGTTTTTCTCTATCAGGTTATATCCTTTTTAGAGTCATTATACATTTCTATAGGCCCATATTTCTTCAGATAACGGTTTTTTTCAATAGAAGTCCGATATGTGCTGTTTCTGCACTCATCACGCACTAACTAACAAACTAACTGCTAGAATGCGTCTATATTTTGTTCTTAGATAGAGTAAACTATAGTGGTACTACCTGCCCACTTTGAATTCTCTATGTTTACTCAGTTAAGTGTTATAATTTTTTAAATTAAATGTTTTCGGAAAATACCATATCTGTGCACTGCAAAAGTTACGCAGTGTGAAACTTTTTTGTTACTGAGTTTACATCAGGGAACCAGCGAGAACAAATGTTGAGGAGGGTTGGAGAAAGTTTTTAAAATAAATCAAAAGGCCGTAACCTCTTTCCTTTATCCAGTAAGGCAACAAAAGGTATTCATCTATTCAGCGTATTCTCGCGCCAGGCCTGACACAGAAGATAGTATAAGGAGCAGCACTAGCATTACTTCGAAAGAAGTCGTGTGTGTAACTGTGTGGAATCTATGAGCTGTTATTGCGTTATTTGTTTAATATTTTCATAAATATTTGTAGTTATGGAGGGGGAAGCTAGGAAGAGACGATATGTTGGTAAATTAAGAAATAAGGAACACCAAATAATTATGATTATTTGAGAGCGAAAAGTGCGGGAAATTAAAAAAAACTGCTAGTTTAATGCAATATGATGGAATAGTGCAAGGTGGAGTGCGGCGAATTGTTCATTCTTTACTGTTTGCAAATATTCCACCCAAGGTGAATATATTTTGTCACGGGTCAACAGTGATGAGACTCTACCAAATTTCTCAAGGGCCACTCTTAGTCGGTTCTTACATGATTTGGGGTTCGAATATGAAAGAAGGGGTAAAAAGTGCATATTAATAGAAAGAGACGATATCATCAGATGACGACATAAATATCTAAAATACATAAAAAGGTTTAGGGGCCAGGGGAAATCAATTGTTTGTACAGACGAGTCATTTGTAAATGTAGGCCATACAGTGACAAAGGAGTGGAGGGATACCAAAGTTAAAAGTGTTCGTCAAGCAGCAATTGAAGGACTAAGTACAGGACCCCGGCTACCTCGGTGTTGTGCGCGGATAAAGATTCGCAACTTGTACATGTTGCAACACTGCGCTCCATTTAACGTGTACTGTCTTCTAAGGGTGGGATGCGCAATATTTGCTGATGCCTTAGTAATGTGGACTTCAAAACCAAAAAGCAAACGTATAGAACTAGAAAAAACCATGCAACAGTCCTTAACCAACTTACAAAGGCGGACCAAAGAAAATTTAATGACTGTTAATGCAACAAAATCAAAGTACCAAATCTTTTCACTAAGAAAAAAACTACTAAAAATAAAACTAAATTTTGAGGGTCAACAATTACCAGAAACAAAGGAAGCAAAGTATTTAGGAGTTACATTTCATACCAAACTTACATAGACCAAACAAATAGAAAGTGTAATACAAAGAGCAGAGAGGCACCTTTCACTGTTAAAATGTCTAACAGGAATGAAGTGGGGATGTTCCAGAGCAACTCTTAACACAACATACAATGTATATATAAAGCCATTATTTACTTACTGCAGCAAAGTTCTTGTAACAGCAAACACAAAAAAAATTCAAATCTTTCAAAACCAAAGTCTGAGATTAATTACAGGTGCTATCAAAACCACACCAATACCAGCTATGGAAATACTAACCAACCAATACCCCATTGAATATGAAATAGAAAAAGCGGCTCTTATTGAACACGAAAAGTTGATCAGACTCCCATTCAATACATGGCACAAGAAAAATTTTACATATACACTAAAGACTCAGGAGAACTTTCTTTCCAAAATTCAAGACATCAAGAAGAATGTACACCTTCCTAATTCAAAGGAAAACTTCATAATGTAAGATTTAAAGCTTTCACGGCGCACGTTATTTATTAAAGTTTCACGGGCGATCAGCCGTGTGAGGTTTGAAAATATTGAGCTTTCGGCCATTCTAAACTCCATGGCCATGATCGCCCGTGAAACTTTAATAGAAAACTTCATATCTAAAGTCAATCCGACACATACATTAGACATCGCATATTATTTACACCTGACAGAAGAAGTTAAGAAAAGTGATACTCCAACATGAGTGTCGGCAGACTTTTTTCCAGGGGGGGGGGGGGCCACATATTGGAAATTTGCAATCATATAATATTAAATCATTATTTTACTGTCAAAATTTATAATATTTGTTGCAGATAACCGTATTAATTTGTGCTAAATAAAAACTATTCTTTACATCAAAATTAAAATAATAGTTTAATAGTCAGTAACTGGCTGCACATTAAGTTCACCAACTTCCAAGGGGGGGCCGCAGCCCCCCCCTTGCTCCCGTTTTGTGACGCCCATGTACTCCAACTAGTGTTCTAAAATTATTGGCATTAGAGACAATCCATACTAGATTTCCAGAACATAAATGGCTCCATATTTATACTGATGGAACATTGATATCAAACCAAGATGGAGCAGGTGCTGGAGTCACATGTCACCTCTTTTCCTATTACAAATCTTTAAGTTATGGAACTACTAACTTTGATGGAGAAATTGAAGCAATTCGAATGGCCCTACAAAATCTTTTGTACAGAATTTCACATTTTCACCAAGCAGTTATTCTCTCAGATACCAGGGCAGCAATTATAGCAATTACTTCCAAGTTGTCACCAAAAAACCAAACAATTATAGAATGTTGGAAAATCCTTACCCATCCAACAGCACTTCAAAAACACCTACTCTTTCAATGGATACCAGCTCACTGTGGACTGAGTGGTAATGAGAAAGCTGATTTTCTTGCAAAAAAGGGTACCAGCGGTGTACAAAAATGTATAGTTAATGTACCATTTTATGCAGCTAAAAGATTAGTCAACTCTGAATTCAAAAAAATTATTGCAAAATATTACTATGAAAAGTCAAAGAATAAAAGATGGGAACTACCAAACATTCAAACAGTAATTCCTGAGTATCCTCGAAAAACAGCAGTTGCAACCTTCAGGTTGATTACAGGACATGATTGTCTGGCAAAACATTTAAACAGTATTGGGATATATTTCTTCACCACTCTGTCCTCTATGTGATCTGCAAGAGGAAATGGATCGAGACCACCTTCAAATATGCCCGGCCACTTCTAGTGTCCCATCCATCAGTGAAAAAATTGGAGAGCAAGAGGATTAATGACTTCATTGTCAGAAATCCAGCATTAGCTAACAGCAACTACAACAGATTGTTTAAATGTCAAATTATTCCTGTTAATGCTTATGTAGGTTTGTAAGTAGTTTTTAACTCATTTTATTCTGTATAAGATAATCTAAATGACAAATCATCTTGTGAAAGCTTATGTAACTCTAAGTGATCTCTAGCTTCTTCAGTTACAAATTATTGTTAATCACATCTGATACCTGTGTGAAAGCTACTCATATGTATATGTATAGAACCATCTAACAAAAGATGCCATTCATTGCTAATTATATTGTCACCGCGCCCGCCGCATCTGATTGCCTACACTGGGGAGGGGGGACCCAGCCAGTCGCCTGCCTGGCCTAACGACCTGCTGCCGACAACAATAGGAGCGTACGAGACAATAGCTATTACATGGCGGTGCGGTTTCTGGACCGTTCCGCCACAGGCACTCCCGAATATTCTACCTCCAGAACTTTCCCTCTGTCGAAGGACCTATATAAGTCGCTGCCAAGCTCCGGGCAGCAGAGAAAAAAAGACGTAGACGAAGCGTTGAGGAGTCGTGCCGACTAGCAGTTCAACCTGACAGTTCTTATTTGTGATTCGGCAGTTCTGTTGCTCTGAGCTTGTACAAAAGTAATCTGAGTGTAACGTTAGCACTACGCTAACTGACTAAAAGGCAATAAAGTGTGAATAGCAGTAACTGGTGTTTTCTTCATTTGTTACAATATGATAACCGAATTATGATGATGATGTCGTGGTTGTTGTCGTCGTTATTATCGTTATTATTACCCTTATTATCATCGTTATTGTTATTATCATCGTTATCGTTATCATCGTTATTATCATTATTATCGTTGTTGTCATCGTTATCATCATTATCGTTATTATCATCGTTATCGTTATCATTATCATCATTATCGTTATTATCATCGTTATTACCATCATTATCGTGATTATCATCATTATCGTGATTATCGTCGCTATCGTGATTATCATCATCATCATCATCATTACAACTAAACAGTAGAATATGGCTGGAAATGCCTAGTGTAAATTTAACACAAAATTCAATTCTTATCTGACAAATTTCAGGTAAGTTTTGATTGTGTTTCCATTATCCCCTTTGCGGTTGTTTGTTTGTTTCTTTTTTGTTCCTGTATATAATGAGTTTTATGTGCTCTTTCTGTATATTTATTGACAATGTTTTGTACATCTCAATTGACATGTTCAATGTTCACCAGCCTCCATGGTTGCTTGTGAACTCGCTGAACGCAATCTAATCTAATCTATCACACAAAAATCTCAGTGTTCCATAACTGTCAGACTAGTAGATGCCAATGGTTAGCTAGTCAAATACTTTTTGGGCTTTTTTTTTATGTCAGTTGTGATAGAACATCAGAAGCATTGTTTGCTTTAGTTAATTCACTGTTGGGACCGTATGACAATCAGTCAAAACTTATTGGACAGTGCTATGATGGCGCCAGTGCCATGTGTGAACATTTACATGGTTTGCAAAAAAAAGTAATGGAGTTTGCACCTCAGGCAGTCATTGTTCATTGTTTAGCCCATGGGCTGAATTCAGTCATACAAAGCACACTGAATGAACATTCTCAATGCCACATCTTTTTTGGCAATATTGTTGGAATCCCTTCATTTTTTCATAACTCTGCCAAGAGAAGCTATGCCCTAGACACCCTTTTAGGATGGGGAGTGCCCACTGCAACCAACACCCAATGAAGTTTGTACTCAAAATTGCTTAAAGTGGTTGAAGAAAAATGGAATGACCTCAGTAAGGCTTTTCAGAAGATAGATAATTCTGAGTCTAACCAGACAGCAACTCAACTTTCAAATGGCTTTCTCAATATCATGAATGATTTGGAATTTCTATTTTTGGTCACTGTTTTTAATGAGATCTTTCAGGTTACCAGCCTTTTGTTTGATATTCTTCAGAAGAATCCCTTGATATAGTTTTCTGTCAGAAGCAAATAGAAAACAGTTATCATATACTTCAAAGAGAAATAACTGATGAAGTTTTCGTAAATGTTTTGAAACAGCTAAACTAAGGGAGGAGGGGTAGTTTTCAGGGTGAAAATATGCTAAACTGTCACAAAATGAACTTTTCCAGAACTACAAATTGTTATATTTTGAAATATTGGATTTTAGCTTGGCAAAAATTACCATTAGATTCCAAGACCTTGAAAAACTTCAGTTTTGTACTCTTGCTGACTCTTCAAGGTTCCTGCAGCATTTAACTGCTTTTCCCATTGATTCTCTCACCTCTCTTCAGGAAACATATCCAAATTTATTTAAAATAAGTTGTTTGAAAATGTAACTTGAGATTTTTTTTTTATGGAAACAAAGAATACCAGCATAACATTTCCATTAATGCTAATGGCTTCATTGCCAGATGCAAGGCACTAGAAAACAACAACAACAACAACATTTCCATTATACAAACATTGAAGTTGGTCAAAGAAAACTATATTTCACTCATCATAGCACTGCCGCCAACAAGCATTTCAGTGGAGAGAGGCTTTTCTGCTCTCAAATGCATAAAGGATGTATTTGTGGAGCTCTATGACCCAGGAAAGACTAACATTTCTAGCCAACATCTCCATCAACAAGGACTTACTGAGTGACCTAGAGAGGAAGCAGCCTTTTCATGATGACATAATTGTGAAATACGCCAACAGAAAAGACAGAGGAATCTACTTAATATATAAGAAATAAGTAAGAGCTTTACTTATAATTTAGTTCACAAGCTACCACTGCCATGTTAAACTCCTGGTGAATGATCATTATATGTGATGTTGGCTAGCAAATAAGAGAGAAATATGCCAGAAAACCAAAGGCAGGGTATGCACATTGCTCATATGCTTCTGCATGGTTCACTATGAGGAAAATATGTGTTGTAGAGAGCAAGCTGCATTTTCTGGAAACCTACTGCTCCAAATATGGAATTTGAGTGCTTGTAATCAACAAACTGAGAATGCAGAAATAAATAATGAAGTGATTTTACTGTAATGTTAATATTTAGCAGTAGGTGAATTATAAAGTTCTATGAAAATTGTGAAAAAAAGATTTTTTCAAAGTTAATAATTTTTATTTAATAAACCAAGGCATTACAACATTTTCTGTTCCCAACATTCCTTTGAGAGTCATTATCTATAACAGAATAATATTTAAAATGATTAACATTTTGAAATCTTCAATGTGTGGAGCATTTCAGGCACAGTGCTGAAAATAGCTAAAAAAAATAAATAAAATAAATGTAAGTGTTAAAGATATTGCAACGAAAATTTGTATGCACGTTATTCCTTACATGTATTATGTCTGATATGCATTTGAACAAAATCTGCTAATAATTGTAGAATTTAGAAATTTCGCCTATGCATACCATTAACACGAGTTCAAAGTGCATACCCAAGTCCACACACCACCCTACGCCACTAGTAATTATGCTTGTGACTGCACTGGTTGTGTTAATTATATTTTGCTGTTTATCTTACCCTTACGATTTTATTGTTTAGTTCCCAGTGAGGTGGTATCATTGTTATAGGATTGATCAGATTTTATGTTGTTCTGTGTGTGTTCAGTGTGTTATGCCAAAATGTTAAAGCACTGGCTTCAAGGAAGCTCAGCAGATGAACACAATACAGTAAAGAAATTAAAAGCTTGTAATAATGAAAATTCAATGGTATAATCTGAGTGACAGTAGCAAAACTGTAAGTACAATGATTGCTAAAGAAAATCTTACTGCACTTGTATCTAAGTCACATTATTATTTCTCAACTGGGTGTGCAAAAGCGGTTAAGTAAAAAAATATCAAAAAATGAGTTATCCACAGCATTTGATGTAATTTTGTGTGCTCTACCCATGTGTGTAATCGGTTAAGTCATATCACTTATAATAGCAGAGTAACGTGAGTGTATAAAAGGAGGTATGTCATGAAGTCATCAGTTGTGCGTGGGCAAAGACAGTTAAGTCACTCACCAGTAGTGTAAAGTTGGTTAAGTCAGTAATAGGGCTGATTTAACTTGCTATGCACTACAAATTTAAACAACTTACCCAGCTTGACACTACACCTATCTGGTGACCGAGTATTTATTTTCATTGCACTAATATGAAGATTAAGTAATGCAAAACAACTAACTCTGGCTTCTCAACAATACATATGAAAAAATAAATTATTGCAACTCTGTATATCATTTCAGTAAAAACACAGAGACACCAGTTACCATCTCGTGTCACTTTAACTACTTATATGAAGAATATTTAAATGCTTTTCCTGGACAACATGTTGGTAAAAGGGATATACGAAACTATTTTTGATGGTCTTGAATTACAGAAACCAAAAGTGGACGCATACCACACATGTGATAGACTTAAGCTGTAGATAGAGATCTCTGAAGGCTTAGAGTTTGAGAGTAAGAAATGCACCAAGAAAAGGTTGACCTGGCAGATCGGGTGCTCCATCAATCGCCCTCTAGTTCTTAATCAGCCAGAAGTCACACTCTGAAGATGCCCAACGTAGTCTTGGGCAAAACATCAGAAAATTCGTCAACTGGACCACGGCCTTCAAGCCCGAAATCTACCATCTATTGGATAAAAGAACGTTTGGAGGGACATGAAGTGGCTCTGTTTTCAAAAGGTTTCCTTCGGGCAATTATTTCTCAAGTACAAGTCAAGGAAAGATTATGATTTCAGATTCGCCAGTTTTCTCAGAAGAGGGAATAAATCTGCAGGTGTCAAACCTTTAAGAAGTATTCTGGCCCAAATACAGTGAACCTAGCAGAAATAGGACTTGCTGGACCTACTTCCAAAGACTGATACCAATGACAATGTTGAGTGAAGAATGTATTTTTATTATTCATTATATTTTGGATGGTGAAAACAATTTCATGGAAATTTAAAGAAAGTATATAACATTAAAGTCATAATAATAAAATGCCTTGTTTCTTTAGTGTTATATTAGAGCAATTCCGTGAATATGTCATACCGAGTGTTAAAATTTGAAATTAATGTTTCACTTTTTTTTTACTGAGGAAAAATGATGCTAGATACTGCAAAGAATCTTATGAAGTGAAAAATAAATGTTTTTAATGTGAATATGGGTTCAAATTTCACTTCTTACCCATATGTTTCCAAAACACTAAAAATAAACGCGAATAACGGTGATTTTCATATCAATATTTCAGGAGCTATGTGCAACTGTTTTAATTTCTTTGTTCTGTACATCACACAATGACTCTTCGTCTTCGAAACGTGTATATGGGTAATAATTTTCGACATTTATAAATAATCCTTAGAGCCTCTTTAATTATTACTGTGTGTCAATGTCAGTTAGTCACGGTAAATAAGGATAAAGCCCTCTGGAGGGAAAAGTAATAGACTGAAATAAATATCCTTTTTGATCCTGCGTCATTACAATATAACAAATAAAAAAGTATCAAAGTTTTCCTCTATAGTCATTAGTTTTCCCACAAAACACGTGACTAACGGACATTTAGTGTGGGCACCCCGTGGTCGTCATACGCGTACAGTGCTTGTGAGACTTCAGTCAGAATAGACGTATCAGTCTGTTTCTGACTTCCATGGCTAAAACACCAGCCCAAAGACAATGTGAATACAAAGATCTGAAGGAGCAAGGCAGTTATGTACAATGGAAGGAAAAAATAAAAGTGACTGAGGAAAGGAAGAGAAATACTGAAACAAACAAAACAAGGAAGAGAACACCCCAACGCTGAATATAGAAGATATAAGCAAGCACAGCGGGCAAGACAGAAGATAAGAGACCAAGAAGGGATCGATAAGGATACTCCATCAACATCAACCGCTTTCAAATGCAAACGGTATTTCGGAAAGTGCAGAAAACGTGTTGAGGAAGCATTGCCGCAATCTCCGCGTAAAAGAAAAGAAATGATTCGTAAGTTAGCAGTTGAGGGATTACATGTTGTGTGGTATTCGTGGTGGACGAAGCGGCGTCAGGGCGGGTTTTCTCCGGGTGCTCCGGTTTCCCCCGCCATCTCATTCCACCGGTGCTCCATCTTCATTCCATGTATCATCAGTGTCACCGCCTGCGGTGCCGTAGTAGTAAAAGCGGGCGTTAAACACTACAACAACAACGATTACATGTTGTAAAACCAAAGCATTCTGTCCCGGTGTCAGGAAAAAAACTATCAGAGGAACTTAAAAGTGCAATCATCAAGTTCTATCAGGATGATTCAATATCTTACCAAGCTCCTGGAAGAGATGATTTTATTGAAATCCATGTTCAGGGAGAAACAAAAGAAGTTCGCATTAGGTATCTAGTGGTAACATTAAAAGAAGCACATGCACTCTTTCTACAAGACCGAGTAGAAATGTCCGTGGGGTTGACAAAGTGCGCTGAATTACGCCCTGCTCACGTGCGTCTTCAAAGTCAGAACCTACATAATGTGTGCACATGCATTATACATGAAAATACGAAGTTTCTTCTCAAAGCATTGTGTAAAAATCACGTACCTACTCACTGAGACTGAATTTCGTAAGTTCATAGCACAAGTGGTTTGTGATCAGAAATCGAGTGAATGTGTGCAGGGAGGATGCTCCAAGTGCCCGGGATTGAGTGGAAAAGACATTTCGGATAAACTTGCTAATTCTCCATGCGAATGGAAGCTGTGGAGTTCACGTAATGCAAGAATGGAAATAGAAGTTAAAAATGGATCCGTAAAAGACTGCATTGAAGAACTGACCAATTGCCTGCCACGTTTCCTAAATCACGTTTATGTAAAAAGACAGCAATCCGAGGCCTTTAAGAAGGCTCGAGAAAATGTTGCAATTAGTGAAGCTGTGATACAGATTGACTTCTTTGAGAACTACACATGCAAGGAGCTGCCCACTGGAACAATACACAGATCTCAATATTTACTGTTGTTGCCTGGTATAGGAAAGAAGATATTGGTGAAATTCAGAAACAATCTTTTGCTTTGGTGTCTGATTATGTATCGCATGACAAATATGCAGTTGATATTTGCTTAAGGAATATATTTTCGGAAATATTGGATATTGTTCCGAATCTTGAACTTGTGAAAGTGTTTTCTGATGGAGCTGCTTGTCATTTTAAGCAGAAATACACATTGAGCCATGTGACATATCTTTCCGAAGTATTTGAATCCAAATTGAATGGCACTTCTCGAATCCAATCACGGAGAGGGGGCAGTAGATGCGATTGGAGGACAAGTGAAGAGGATGGCATGGACAGCTGCGAAAGCAGGATTCAGAGTGCTGAAGAATTTGTTAATACTGTTAGAAAGAAAACCAAAATGTGTGTTCTTGAAGTTTCTCTGCCTGAAATTGAAGAAGCAAAAGAATTTCACGACAAAAGATTTGAACGTATTTCACCTATGCCGTCCACTCAGCGGGTTCATTATGTGAAAGTATTAGGTTTAAATGTTGTGGAATATGCTTTTCTTTCATGTGCGGAAAGTGTCAGAATGATGCACAACTTTCGGAAATAAAAACAGTGTAGTGATATAGGCGTGTACTACGGGGCTACTGCATCTAGCGTTCCTGCACTATAAGGAGTCCACTCCAGTAACTAGTGTGTTACAGGTATGTGCTGTGTGCTCTCATGTGTCGTCTTTGTTATGGTTTTGAGTCAGCTTTTTATACTTGCAATGACGTAACTGTGATAAGAAATGAGAGCTGTCAACATCTGTTTATTCTGTTTATTTTGCATGACATTAATGCTTCTCCAAAGGATACGATTCTTCTCAAAATGATAAATGCAGTTACACACCTGTATGTATTACATGTATGTAACGTATAATACGTATCACTATGATTTACCATATGTTATACCATGTAAAACAAAGACAAGGTATTACAATTTTCGCAAATGTCAGTCACGCTGACCTTTTGAATAAATATCTCCAGATGAGAATAACATACCAAACCTATTTTCAGTTCACTTGAAAGCTTAGAAGTTCCTCTCTCAAGTGATTTTTCAGAACAAATCAAATAAGAAAACTTTCAGAGAAAACGGAGGACAAACGTTTGAAGTTGGACCTGCAGTTGACAAAAATGTCAGCTAGTCACGAAAAGTTTAGCGCTCATTATTAAATAATTGTTTCACTTTTTAAGGTTTTTATATTTCCTATCACAACCGCCAATGTATTCTCTATCATCGTATGTCGTTAAAATAACATTTTTACACCTATATTGACCATTAAGACAGACATTTTAAGAAGAAAATGTAGTGTAAATGTCTGTTAGTCACACGCGGAATTGCTCATATTTTGCCAAGTTCACTAAATTTAACAATCTTTTATAAAAGGCTAAAAAAATATTTACTATGCAATTATTATAAGATATTATTTTCAAATACTACAGTAATATCGGGGTTGTCTCGCTTCTGCTTACCAAGCGAGAGACCAAGGTTCGATTCCCGGCACCAGCATGGGGATTTTCTCCCACTGGGAGACTTGCCACAAGGTGCACTCAGCCTCGTTAGGTTCCTAAAAGGCCAATCGAGGAGCTAATTGATTGAAAAGTTGGGTCCTGATTGCGTAGACTGCATAACCAGCCAGGAGGAACCGGGGTGCTGTGCACCACACTCTTGGCACCTGTGGTAGTGGTGGGGGCCGCAGCGGCTAGGCGGTAAGGGCTATTGCACCTTGGGTAACTATTATTACTACAATGATATGTCTTGTTTCATTATCCTTGTACCTACTATTTTTATGCTGTCATATTCTCAAGTTCTGTTAAATGTGAATTCTATATCAATATGGTGGTATTTCATCCGCATGGGAACTACAAGAATTGATTACACACTTAAAAATACAATTGCATTGTATATTCTAGTGGCAAACAATAAATTTTCCACTGAAACTATCAATATAGCAATTGTGTGGGAGTGGATAAGTCAAAGTGCACCGTGAAAAGTCATGTAAGTCATGCATCCCTCCTCCAACAATTCAGATAATCCTCAGATAAGGGATGAATATTAATCGGAGTTAAAGCAACCTGATGTATATACCAGGTGAGTCAGCTGCCCCTTATTCTCGAGTTTTATGCAATCCGCATTTTATAGTCCAACATGAAAACATCGACCCCATTACTAGGTTCTACCCGCGTATTTAACATGGATGTTAAACACTCGATGAAATTAGTACTAATATAGATGCTATCACATCGCCTTTTAATATATTCGTAATTAGACAGCTGACGTTTGCACTTCTGCAAATGTTCACTGGAACCAGCGAATATTACATCTTAAACGGAATGGTTACCTCACATGTGACTAGGTAGCTCAGTTGGAACGAGCGCAAGACTCCGAAGCAATCTGTTTGCTGTGAAAGTGGTTCGAATCACCTGCATGTACTAATTTTTTTTACCGTGCAATCCTCACAATTTACAAATTATTATTCTGAAAACTGTTATTATATTCATTTTGATTAATGTTTGATGTTTCTTTATTGGTGAACTACAATTATGTAGTTGTTTAAACATACCTATAGGTAGGTGCAATTGAAATAAGGATCATTTATACACATTTGAACACAGAAAGCAAGGGAATTACATTGTCAGTGTTTAACATGGAAGTTAAACTCAATTTTGCAGACAGTGAATTATTGTGCTATTAAAATGTTTCATAGTGATATGTTTTGCGGCGCTGGAATGACCTTCTTTCTATTCCTGGAACACGACTCCTCTAACGAAGCAAGTGCTCGAACTGGTGACCTCCTTGGGTAATGCACGCCTGGGCACGCTGTTGGATGGAGCGCCTGACTTGGTGTAGCATGGCGGGTTGAACATTTCTACAAGCCACTGTAATACGCTGACAAAGGGTTTCTAGATTGTCCAGCTCCTCTGCATAAATGCGTTCTTTTAAATAATCCCAGAGAAAGAAGTCAAGGGGTGTCAGATCAGGTGATCTGGCAGGCCAGGAGACTGGTCCTTGTCTTCCTATCCAATGACCAGGATGTGCAGCATTCAAATGATTGCAGACGATCCTCGATCGATACGGAGGAGCGCCATCGTGTTGAAACCACATCGTCATTCGCTCCTGAAGTGGCACATTCCCTAGTAATAAGGGGTGAGCTACGGAGGAATTCCAGGTAGCGTGCTCCTGTTAGATGTCCCTCGAAGAATAATAGTCTAACAAGGTGGTATCTCAAGATTCCACACCAGACATTTACACCCCACTGCTCTTGGAATGCTGCCTCCCTTACCCAATGAGGATTATCAACACTCCTATGGCGTATATTGTGACGATTTTGAATTTTGATTCGTCAGAAAACAATATCCTGGATGCGGATCCCACATCACTTGCTACTCGCTCCAGCAACCATTCACAAAAGGTTACTCGAGCTTCGAAATCTCTCCCGTGAAGTGCAAACGATAAGGATGGAACTTATTAGTGTTCAATATTCGCAATACAGAAGATTGGCTGATGTTCACCTCCTGAGCAACTGACCGTGTACTAGTATGCGGATTGTTCTGGGTGGCGTTCAAAACTGCTTCTGCATTAACACCCAATGTTGCTGGTGCGTGTCTATGAGGAGACATTCTTGCAAGTGACGCCATTACACGCAGACGCCTTTCAACATTCCGGAAGGTGTTTGCTGTTGGTTGTCGGCTCTTCGGATATCTCTCCCGATATAGATGCTGAGCCGCTGGTGTATTTGTTCTTGCTTCTCCGTAGATCAAAAGCATATCTACGTACTCGTCTGTCGAATACATAGTGAAAGACTGGCACAAAATATCGCGCGACAGCATACGTGTGGTGAATGCAAGGGTCGGCATTCGCACCACACTACATCATGCCAGTCCAACGGTGCAGAAGTCATTATATCTGTTCAATTACAAAATGCAGACAACCAAAAACGATTTAAATTATGTCCTAAACCCTCAGGGACTTTATAATTAGATTATTGTGAATTCGGTTTCCAAGTTTTTATGAACATAAAAAAAAAAAAAATTACAATGCTGAGACTCGAACCTGTGTCATTGAGGGTTAGCGGAGAGTACACGTCACAATCCTACTCAGCTATTTGGAGACTTGACTGTAAGTACGTACCGCGTGCAATACTAGGAATTGAATGCCTGGCGCTATGCCATTGCCACCTCGCAAGTTTGCGGGTTTGATTTAGCCTTTTAAGACAGTTTTAATCATTTACAGGTCGTTTTAATATTATTACTTAAATGGCAGAAGCTGTTATGCATATTAATTGACATGCACGAGGCGTAGTTCACGCAAAAATGTAAATAAACTGTTGTTTTATAATGTCCGTTTTGACTGTACGGGTCCAGGATGGATGAGGCGTGGCTAAATTTTTCCTGATTTTTGGCAGCCAACCCCTGCTCAAAGTACAAGAATCCACCATTTTCTTTTTAGCTGACGTTGTTAGTGTACTCATATGATAGGTCCATTTTTTTCGAGGCGTTTACTGAATTACGTTGCTATGTATACTCTAATAAAAAGTTTGTAAAATCGGCCGGAAACCGGAATTCGCTCTCAGTAAACGAGTCGTATGTTTTTGAGGTGCACTTTAGCGAGGAGTACGTTCTGTCCCTTAAACCACTGTTGCTCTCAATTTAGCGCATTCCTCTCTTTAAGAACGTCAAGCAATACATTTCAGCACAAAACTGGACTAAGGCGCACATGCCGTTAGATGGGTGGCCTACCTTCCAAAAAAATAAGGCGCGGCTGACTCACCTGGTATTTACAGTATTAACCAAAGAATATTTTTTTTTGCAAAATGTGTAGAATTTTGGCACATAAGGGCTTTGGGAAATTGATTGTAATCTTTAATTTAGTTTTTCTCATTATGAGGTTTAGTGACTTAACCGCTTTTGCACACGCAGTCGAGATTTATCATTGTACGAAGCCATGGCCATTTCTTTGGTTGCTTTAGGCCACGCACCCTTACACCATGGCCTAAAGGAGCCAATGAAATAGCCATTGCTTTGTACAACAATAAAGTGACATAGACCGAAGGTGCAGAGAGGTTTTCTTTGGCAGTCTCTGTACCTACAGATTTATCCTGTCATGTTAACACTAGAATGCCTGACAGTGTGAAGCATCCTTGAATGCCCATGGGAGTCATCTTGACTCCTCATCGAATGTATTAAAGTATTTGCAAGCTATGTGCAAGTTTGCACACTTTAAATGACTGCATGCTAATTAACAGTCCTATTGCAACTGTCAGTGCTTTTAAAAGCAATATTTTCCCATAATTATCTAAAGAACAGTGATGAACATGGAATAGCTACTATGACATTAGCATACTGGGACATGAGAGCTTTGTTGCCACAGCCTTCAGAAATTTGAACCAACTTATCTTTTTCTTTTTTTCGTTTGTAATATTTTCTTGTGAAATGCCCAAGTATTTAGGGTGGACAAAGTGAAAATGTTACTCTCCATTTGCCAGTGAGTCTCAATACTAGTACACCTTCAAATGGGCCAGTTACAAACGTATCAATGAACAAGCATCAGACACTAATAGGACTACCTTTACATTTCTCTTTGTATAACCTGTATATAATAATAATAATAATAATAATAATAATAATAATAATAATAATAATAATAATAATAATAATAATAATAATAATAATAATAATAATAATAATAATAATAATAATAATAATAATAATAATAATAATAATAATAATAATAATAATAATAATAATAATAATAATAATAATAATAATAATAATAATAATAATAATAATAATAATAATAATAATAATAATAATAATAATAATAATAATAATAATAATAATAATAATAATAATAATAATAATAATAATAATAATAATAATAATAATAATAATAATAATAATAATAATAATAATAATAATAATAATAATAATAATAATAATAATAATAATAATAATAATAATAATAATAATAATAATAATAATAATAATAATAATAATAATAATAATAATAATAATAATAATAATAATAATAATAATAATAATAATAATAATAATAATAATAATAATAATAATAATAATAATAATAATAATAATAATAATAATAATAATAATAATAATAATAATAATAATAATAATAATAATAATAATAATAATAATAATAATAATAATAATAATAATAATAATAATAATAATAATAATAATAATAATAATAATAATAATAATAATAATAATAATAATAATAATAATAATAATAATAATAATAATAATAATAATAATAATAATAATAATAATAATAATAATAATAATAATAATAATAATAATAATAATAATAATAATAATAATAATAATAATAATAATAATAATAATAATAATAATAATAATAATAATAATAATAATAATAATAATAATAATAATAATAATAATAATAATAATAATAATAATAATAATAATAATAATAATAATAATAATAATAATAATAATAATAATAATAATAATAATAATAATAATAATAATAATAATAATAATAATAATAATAATAATAATAATAATAATAATAATAATAATAATAATAATAATAATAATAATAATAATAATAATAATAATAATAATAATAATAATAATAATAATAATAATAATAATAATAATAATAATAATAATAATAATAATAATAATAATAATAATAATAATAATAATAATAATAATAATAATAATAATAATAATAATAATAATAATAATAATAATAATAATAATAATAATAATAATAATAATAATAATAATAATAATAATAATAATAATAATAATAATAATAATAATAATAATAATAATAATAATAATAATAATAATAATAATAATAATAATAATAATAATAATAATAATAATAATAATAATAATAATAATAATAATAATAATAATAATAATAATAATAATAATAATAATAATAATAATAATAATAATAATAATAATAATAATAATAATAATAATAATAATAATAATAATAATAATAATAATAATAATAATAATAATAATAATAATAATAATAATAATAATAATAATAATAATAATAATAATAATAATAATAATAATAATAATAATAATAATAATAATAATAATAATAATAATAATAATAATAATAATAATAATAATAATAATAATAATAATAATAATAATAATAATAATAATAATAATAATAATAATAATAATAATAATAATAATAATCTGTATGCTTGGAGCACTATAGTTGAGTGAGTGTGTGGGGTTTAACGGCCCGACGACAACGAGGTCATTTGGGCCCACAGTTAAACAGAAAGTCTAAAACACACTCACATAGTTAAAATTAAAATTAAAGGAGATGGGTAAAATTCTAAACTAACGCGGTAAAATCTGAGCTATAAAATATCATAAAACTGCAAAATATAAAATCCATCATGAATTAAAAAGAAAAACAAGTCTGAGGTTTAAAAAGTCAAGACGTTAAAACATGTAAAAGAAACCTTAAAAGGCTAAAAACACATGTCAGACCTGTTTATCGAAGCCAATATCGGCGACGAACTGTAGAGTCTTAGCTACAGATTCCGGGTTGTCGCCTAGAATAGAGGCTAGTGTAGACCCCAGACCAATAATAATAATTTATTGCAGTCAATAGACTCTTACAAGAGCATCTGACACTGTCATCATATCTATACAATCAGTTGGTTACAATATTACGAGGGCCGTCTCAAAAGTAACTTGCACAATTTTTTTAAATCCGTGCGGTAGGCGGAAAAAGTCTGAAAGTCCCAGGGTATATAGGTATGGGTGTAGTAGCAGCACCATAAAATTCCTAGGCCCCTAAGTTTATTGCTTGGACATTAAAACGGCAGTAACAATGGATACTCCACTCGTTCCTACCGCCGATTGCGAAGTTCGCGCTGTAATCCGTTTATTGACGGGAAAAAATAAATGTGCGACTGAAATTCATTGCGAGTTGTGCAGTGTTTATGGAAAAGACGTTTTGTCAAGACAAATGGTTTCTCGTTGACCCCAATCGTTCATTGAAGGGAGAACAACATTACACAATGAGCAATGAAGCGGCCAACCCTCCACTTCCCTCGTCCGATATTGTTGACGAGGTTCGAGCAGTCGTGAACACCGATCAGCGCCTTACACTTGATGCAGGTTTGTTTCAACTTCCTCCGTATATTGAAATAAGCCGTGCATCGCTTCACAGGATTATTTCTAAGGATCTGTGTCTATGGAAAGTGTGTGCAAGTTGTGGAAACGAATGGATGAGGCAATTCCAAAAAAAGGCAAAAGTTGTTGCATCGGCTGTCAAGGTCATCACAACGATATTCTGGGATTCGAAGGGAGTACTGTTAATCGATTACCTGCTCCATTGGACCACGATGACAGCTGCTCGCTATTGTGAGGTGCTGAGAAAACTCAAAAGAGCCATACAAAACAAAAGGAAGGGAAAGTTGAGCAAAACAGTTTTTCTGGTCCACGATAACACTCGCCCGCACGCTGCCCGTGAAACTCAAGCCATTTTGAACAGTTTCGATGGGATGTTTTCGGTCGTCCATCTAGTGCACCTGACCTTGTACCGAGTGATTACCATCTTTTTCCGGAGCTGCAGCAACATCTTGGGGGAAGGCGCTTCGTAAATGACGAGGAACTGAAACAAGAAGTGGAAAGATGGCTATCCAGTTTGGCGGAAGAGTGGTGTGACATTGGGTTAAAAAAACTGTTATCACGGTATCAAAAATGTATTTAGGTTCAAGGAAATTATGTGGAAAGATGGGTACTGAATGTAGCTTTCAAAATATACCATTTTTAAAATATTTAAACGTTTTGTTATTTTTTAAAAAAATAGTGCAAGTTACTTTTGAGACACCCTTCGTATTTACAAAATCATTATAATAATTAGTTAAAATACAATGCCATTGGTTATTACAAGATAAATCATTAAATACTTACATCTAAATACAACATTCATTATAGTTCAGCAATATTATACAAACATTTATCTATTAGAAATGATTTTAGAGCAGCTTTAAATTTTGAGTCTGTCCTATTTTTAACTGCTAATGGCAATTTATTATATAATATAGCTCCTATTTTATATGGGTCCTTATTGGTTTGACTTTTATTCGTGCTCACCCTATGATAATCATTTGCACTTCTTGTGTCCTATTTATGGCAGTCTTTATTGAAAAAGTTAAACTTCTTTTTTTCTTTAACAAGCATAATAGTTCTGAACACATAAAGTGAGATCACAGTTAGGATATTTTGAGTTTTGAATGTTTCCCGACAACTGGCGCTCACGAATTGATTATTATGTACTATTTCATTAGCTTCATTGTGATCATCATTGCTGTTGCAAACAGCTATGCTTTCCCAATTTCTAGAATGAATCTCCAGATTTGATTTTTTGGCACAGTGGACATTTGAAAATAAAATTATTCTTCTTCTGTATGGAGTACTTCCTTACCATCACCTGCATTTTCTGAAAATGCTGCTCTCCTCTTCTGAAATAAAATCCAATTCTTCTGCAGTGTTTATCTTCCAACATGTCATTAGGTATATCTTGAAAATGGTTAACATTTCATCACTAGTTTCCTCTGAATCGAAATTTTTATTAGTAGAAGTAGCAACAAGCCAAATGTCACACTAAATTACCACTAAACAGAGTATCTTATTCAGTAACACAGCCAGTATGAAATAATGCTACTTTGATAATGAATAGAATGAAGTGCAACAAGATGAATGAAATCATGTGACTACATTGATGACAACCTAAGAGAACGTTGAACATTTACCAGTAACAGTATAAATTGTGCATAGTAACTTCAGTTCAAGAAGGAAATACTAGGTGTCAAATTGACTGCATTGGTCATTTTGGGTAAATCATAAAATTTCTGGTGCAAGAATTACCTGCATGTGATCAGATTCCTTCAGCTTACTCCACACTAACAATAGTTAAAAGTCACACAAGGATTCTGCCATGGATTGTTGCAAACACAGGTAATGGTTTAAAACATATTTGCACAGGAGTCAAAATTACTCCAAGGGCATTCCAGTATTAAACCAACATAAGCAATGAAGCAGCCGATGGCGTGGTTCAGTCAAATATTGACTTCCCTAAATGTACCGTTGGTAACAGTGCAGTTTTAAAAAACAGTAGCACAAAAAAAAGTACAAGTGTATTGCATATTCTATTCTGAGTGGCTATATTTTGTTTTGCAGTCCACTCTTTTCAACAGTTCATTCTATCAACTCAAGGGGGAGATATGAATGTATTAACTTTAAGGTGTTTCAGAGATTGGGAAATATTGAAACAATGCTTCAAAAAGATGATGCAAGTGACTATCATAAAATCTCCACAAGAAATACATTGGTTAGCTTATCACTATGTAATGGAAGATTGATGGTCAAGGTTAAGATTAATGATCAAGGTTAACCTATACATTTATTATCATTACTGAATGATTGTTTGAATATTTATTATATTGTTTCAAAAATTAAAAAACCAGTTATAGAAGATCCAAGTTCTGGTCACAGAGCACTAATTGCTGATATAAAACTAGAGAATACAAATAACAGTCAAGGTCTCACGAATCTCTATTGGAACTTCAAAAAAGCAGATTGGAACAAATATAAAACTGAATTAGAACATAAATTTAAAGAACAAACAAACTCACAGCTACATGACCAACCAGATCATATGAACAAAAATTTCTGTAAAGTCATCCTAGAAACCGCAAAAAAACATATTCCTCGTGGAAGAATTAAAAATTTCAAACCCTTTTGGAACCCCCAGTTAGAAGAACTGAAAAAGCACAGGGATATAGCTAGAAATACAGCTGAATAAACAAAAAACATATCGGATGCACAAATATGGCGGAAGAAATGTGTCTCACTAAAAAAGGAAATTAATACTGCTAAAAAGAATCACTTCAATAATTTCTTAGAAAATATGGATTATAGGACAGATGGTAACAAAGCTCATAAGTTCATAAAAAATGTCAAGGACAGGAAAGAAAACAACAGCACACCTATCATACACAACAATAAAATATTAGTAAATGATGCAGTCATAGCCGAAACATTCAATAAATATTATGCTAATTCACATAAAGTAACAAGAAATAATAAAAAGGAACGTAAAGAATTTAAGAAAGATTTGAAACAAGAAAGAGAATGTGATCCTAACACTCAGTGCAATATCTTTTGTCAAAATTTTAATATGCAAGAACTGAAGATTGCAATAAATAATCTAAAAAACAGAAAGTCTCCTGGACCAGATCACATACATCCAGAGTTCATAAAAAACCTTGGAAAAACAGCAAAACAATAACTACTGAAACTCTACAATCTATCCTGGAAAACCACTGTACCTGCTGAATGGCGAAAAGCAATAATTCTTGAAGAAAGACAAAACAGCATCAGAAATAAAAAATTATAGACCAATAGCTCTTACTAGCATAATAGCAAAAGTAATGGAAAGAATGGTGTCAAACAGGTTAAATTGGTTTCTAGAATCACAAAATTTAATATTCCCATGTCAAGCTGGATTCAGAGAGTTCCACTCTACAAATGAACAAGTCTTACTTCTCAGTCAAGAAATCAAAGACTCCTTCAATAGAAAAGAAGATAATTTATCAGTTTTTATTGATTTCCAATATGATTCTATATGCAGAACAAAACTACTAAAGAAAGTAAAAAAATAGGGATACAAGGTCCAATGTTTTCATGGCTATGTCATTTCCTAACACAACGCTTCATTGCAACCAGATATGGAAGAAACATATCTAAATACAAACAAGTACACTGTGGCTTACCACAAGGTGCAGTACTCAGCACAACACTTTTTAATATATTTATTAACGATCTGCCACAACAAATACAAGAATCAGGTGTGAAGTGTGCACTATTTGCTGATGACTTGGTCATGTAGACTTCAAAACCAAAAAGCAAAAGTACAGAACTAGAAAAAACCATGCAACAGTCCTTAACCAACTTACAAAGGCGGACCAAAGAAAATTTAATGACTGTTAATGCAACAAAATCAAAGTACCAAATCTTTTCACTAAGAAAAAAACCACTAAAAATAAAACTAAATTTTGAGGGTCAACAATTACCAGAAACAAAGGAAGCAAAGTATTTAGGAGTTACATTTGATACCAAACTTACATGGACCAAACAAATAGAAAGTGTAATACAAAGAGCAGAGAGGCACCTTTCACTGTTAAAACGTCTAACAGGAATGGAGTGGGGATGTTCCAGAGCAACTCTTAACACAACATACAATGTATATATAAAGCCATTATTTACTTACTGCAGCAAAGTTCTTGTAACAGCAAACACAAAAAAAATTCAAATCTTTCAAAACCAAAGTCTGAGATTAATTACAGGTGCTATCAAAACCACACAAATACCAGCTATGGAAATACTAACCAACCAATATCCCATTGAATATGAAATAGAAAAAGCGGCTCTTATTGAACACGAAAAGTTGATCAGACTCCCATTCAATACATGGCCCAAGAGAAATTTTACACATACACTAAAGACTCAAGAGAGCTTTCTTTCCAAAATTCAAGACATCAAGAAGAATGTACACCTTCCTAATTCAAAGGAAAACTTCATATCTAAGTCAATCCGTCACATACATTAGACATCACATATTATTTACACCTGACAGAAGAAGTTAAGAAAAGTGATACTCCAACTAGTGTTCTAAAATTATTGGCATTAGAGACAATCCATACTAGATTTCCAGAACACAAATGGCTCCATATTTATGCTGATGGATCATTGATATCAAACCAAGATGGAGCAGGTGCTGGAGTCACATGTCACCTCTTTTCCTATTATAAATCTTTAAATTATGGAACTACAAACTTTGATGGAGAAA
Organism: Tenodera sinensis; assembly: GCA_030765045.1. Taxonomy (NCBI): domain Eukaryota; kingdom Metazoa; phylum Arthropoda; class Insecta; order Mantodea; family Mantidae; genus Tenodera; species Tenodera sinensis. Next base: position 115,548,774 of record CM060962.1, read on the forward strand.
TTGAAGCAATTCGAATGGCCCTACAAAATCTTTTGTACAGAATTTCACATTTTCAGCAAGCAGTTATTCTCTCAGATTCCAGGGCAGCAATTATAGCAATAACTTCCAAGTTGTCACCAAAAAACCAAACAATTATAGAATGTTGGAAAATCCTTACCCATCTAACAGCACTTCAAAAACACCTAGTCTTACAATGGATACCAGCTCACTGTGGACTGAGTGGTAATGAGAAAATTGATTTTCTTGCAAAAAAGGGTACCAGCGGTGTACAAAAATCTATAGTTAATGTACCATTTTATGCAGCTAAAAGATTAGTCCACTCTGAAATTAAAAAAATTAGTGCAAAATATTACTATGAAAAATCAAAAAATAAAAGATGGGAACTACCCAACATTCAAACAGTAATTATTATTTATTTATGCCAACAAACTTACTGTTGGTGTTTTTAAACACACAAGCCGTGTGTGGGCAAAGTTTAAGAGGTAGAACTGGAACTTAAAAATTCAATGCCACAACTGGGAAGGTCTGTGGTTCAAATCCCAGTTGTGGCATTGAATTTTTAAGTTCCAGTTCTAGCTCCATTCAAACAGTAATTCCTGAGTATCCTCGAAAAACAGCAGTTGCAACCTTCAGGTTGATTACAGGACATGATTGTCTGGCAAAACATTTAAACAGAATTGGGATATATTCTTCACCACTCTGTCCTCTATGTGATCTGCAAGAGGAAATGGATCGAGACCACCTTCAAATATGCCCGGCCACTTCTAGTGCCCCATCCATCAGAGAAAAATATTGGAGAGCAAGAGGATTAATGACTTCATTGTCAGAAATCCAGCATTAGCTAACAACATATTTATTATATTTGTTTGCATTATATTCAATGAGAAGTGATATGTTTATTTATTTTGCTGTCATATTCTAAGATCTTGAATATGTCCAGAAAAACCTAATTTAAACAGAATATTAAAGTGTAAACATTACCTGAGGTTCAGGATACGTAGCCTTCATTAATACATTCACATCAAATGCCAAAGAAGAAGACATTTAAATGCATTTGTTACCTATCACATGTGGATAGTAACCATGTAGAAGAAAATTTTGCACACGTTACAGTGACTTGTTGCCATCTGGACATATCATAAACCCATAAACCATCACTGTACAAATTTTCATTATAACAGTTCTATAGTGCTGCCGAAATAAGCAAGCGACTTGAAATACACAAATGCTCGTAGCCTGACTGAAATACTCTCAGGAAGAAAAGAAAATACCCACCATTTTTCAATGTTATTACTGTTTAAAATCTGTTCACAATTATGATTAAATGAAGAGAAAGAAGCCCAAACCAGTTTTAGAAGTAGTAGACGATTTTATGAAGTGTAGAATTCGCTCTCAACTATGCAAGTTCTTTTTTGAAAACAAACCACCAGTCTGATTTGTAAGTACATGTGCATGTGTTTAACTTTTTCAATGTTAAATTGTTGGGTTTAATAGGCGCCATGCATGATTGTAAACACAGACACTAAAATTAAAGTTGCTCTTTTAAATGGAAGCTACTTCAGCAGATATTATAACTGATCTCATGTAACACATAAACAGCAATTATCTCTTGCTACCAACATTGTGTGAAGTCCCACGCATTTCCCCACATGCTGCACAGACTAATACATTGGCAGCGTTGATGTTAAGTGGCTTCCCTACACCGGAATTGCTATGGATATATATACAGGGTGTATAGAAAAACAAACAACGCTTAGCATGTTGGGCAGGACATTAAGGTGAACATTTTTCAAAAGGGAACCCATTTCCGGAAATACATGGTTTGGACACTGCATCAAAGTTTCATCGGAATATTACTTGATGTGGTACCATTACAGGTTTATCAGATAATGTGGCTGCAGCACAACAGAGCCCCAGTTAACTTTGATGCAAATTTCAGCATTGCTTGGATGCCACAGACTCCAATCGATGGGTTAGAGGCTGACCTGTGCCATGGTCACTGCGGTCACTTGATTGCACCTCTTGGGTATTTTCTATGGAGTACCATGAAGACTATGGTGTACGCTACTATTGTAACATCAGAGGAAGACCTTATTGCACAAATCCACGTTGCCAATGAAATACTGAGCACACAACCACACTTTTTAACTATGTGCATCTGTCTTTGCACCACTATGTATTCAAGTACAGTTTGTCCAGATTGTCATGACACTCCCCCACTCCTGAAGCATAGATGTGCAATAGAAGAGGCGTACCCACGTGCACAATAGGAGAGGTGGGGATCAGTGTAACGCTCACTGTGATGACTACACAATAATTGTTTATAATATGTAAACATATACCGCTTGTGTATGACTGCCTGAGTTCTGACATCACTCGCTTGTTGCCCACCACTACAGCCACTTTTCCTTAATTTCTCCTCTCTTGTGCATGTAGAGTGTCACCATGATCTGGACAAACTGTAGGGCAACAATTTCAATTCCCTTTTTGTAATTTACAAAACGGTGTGATGTTGTTGGATTTCATAACGAAATGTGGAACACACACCCATCAAGATACCTGAAACGCCCATATACTTCAACGCCCACATCTTCCATACCATTTATTTCCAGACATGGGCTCCCTCTTAAAAAATGTTCCCTTTAATGTTCTACTCAGCATTGTCTTTTTTCTATACATCCTGTATATCTAAATTTACTGATGGCAAGTTCTTTATGTCAATTAAGTAATTACTGAAAATATTATATTAAAGCCCTTGTCCCTTTTTTTAAAATATCATAACACCCTGCAGATAACAAGACTCCTCAATGCCAAGCTTTGATGCATATGGCATCCCAAACATGGGGCTCATACCAAAATATACCATTAAAAAATCGTATTTGTTGCACACACATGACTTTCTCTACTCTTGTACTACCAGTCTTACAAACTCTTATTCTTCTATCTTCTTTGTGTTAGTTGAGATAAACATTTGCAGAAATTATCTTTTGCTTGTTTTCTGCACGTGCAAGGGGAATATGGAAATACAGCAGGCTTTGAACGATAGTCAAATCTTTTAAAGCTTTGAGATCCCATTCTCTTTGCATGCTTAACATATGAAAAATTAACAATGTTCCATTTCACTAAAGGTTTAAGTTTTCTGAAACTGACACAAATAACAAGGAATATCTCTGTATTGGTTCACTCTACAAAAAAATTTATTTGGACATAAATTGTGTGTTTTAGCAAGATCTACAGTTTTTGTATAGTAAGATTTTGTTATCTCTTATGGTTTACGAGTTATTCAAAAGTCATCCAGAATAAATACAACTACAGGGCTATAGCCAGAAAATTCAAGATATACATTTCACTTATCATAAAAATATCTCAAACACATGACATTTTAATCAAAATCATTTGAGCCATTTTCAAGAAAATCAAAATTTTCAAAAAAATTTCCATGTAAAGGGTAGTTTAGGGTGGAGCAATTTTCTTCAAAATCTTCATGTCGCATCCTTGAAAGACATTAAACTTAAATACCAACTTTTCGTTTTTGAGTTATGCTGTCCTCAAACTGACAGACACACACACATGGAACTTTTTCTAAAAAAAAGCTTTTTTTGGATTCAGGGGGTCTCAAAACATATTTCCGGTGAAATCTTGACATCAAATTTTTGGGTGGAATACAATACCTCCTCTACTACCTAATGTAGTAGAGAAAGTAAAAATGAATAGCGATGTCTCATTTGACAGAAGTATAAGTTCTCCAAAACTTACACAGATAACGAGGACTATCTCGGAAATGGTTCACTGTACAAAAAAATTTATTTAGACATAAATTGTGTGTTTTAGCAAGATCTACATTTTTTTGTATAGTAAGATTTGGTCTATCTCTTACAGTCTACCAGTTATGCAAAAGTCATCCAGAGTAAATAGGACTTCATGGGCTATAGCCAGAAAATTCAAGATATACATTTCACTTGTCATAAAAATATCTCAAACATATGGGATTTTAATCAAAATCGTTAGAGCCATTTTCAAGAAAATCAAAATTTTCCGTATAAAGGGTACTTTAGGGTGGAGCAATTTTCTTCAAAATCTTTGTGTCGTATCCTTGAAAGACATTAAACTTAAATGCCAACTTTGGCATTTTTGAGCTATGCTGTCCACAGACTGACAGACAGACATACACACCTTTTTCTAAAAATACTTTTTTTTTGGATTCAGGGAGCCTCAAAACATATATTTCCTGTGAAATCTCAACAGCGGATTTTTGGGTGGAATATAATACTTCCTCTAGCAAATGTAGTAGAGAAAGTAAAAAGTTTAAAAAAATAATAATAAAAAAATTCAAATATTTCAATATTATCCAAGGGCATTGCAGCCAGATGACAAGGACACATCATGAACTGGAATTTCACATTGCATCTCCAAGGGTTTCAGGACATGATACCTAGGGTGTTTTGATCTGAGGACTTCATGATTTTCTTTTGGACAATGATGAAATGAATTGCAAGTACAAAAGACTGCAAATGCTAAGAGAAAAATTTTTCTTCAATTTTATTGTTTAATGATTTTAATGAGTTGTTAAAGATAGAATAATCTGATGTAGGCATTGCATTATTACAATATGAAGTAGAAGAAGAAATAGGAATGGCAGTGCAACGACTATGATGGGGACTAAAGGGAGGAAGAACCAATGAAAGAGATGCAAAAGAATGATATATTAGGGGAAAACTCAATGTTAAAAGAAATATTAGAAATGATAAAACAAGAAATGAAGGTAGAAAGGAAGACACAAGGTAGCATAAAGGAAATGGCCAGCTTAGAACAAAATAGAAAGGAAGTTGCAGAAAGTAGGAGAATGGAAGTGGCTAGTTTAGAACAAAACTTAGGAAATAAAATAGAAAAGGAGATAGAAGTAGAAATGATTTAAAACAAAAAACCAAACAGAGCAGGGAAGAATTAGAGAAAATCAGAAATGATTTGAAACAGGAGAGAGAAATCTGAAAGAATTTAAAAGCAGATTTAGGAAATAAAATATAGCAAGGTAGGCAAGAATGCAATAGGAATATGGAGATTACAGAAAACAATACAAGGAATGTACACAGGGAAATAAGTGAAACCAAAAGTACCCTTGAAAGCAAAATAGAAGCTTTAGTGAATAAAACGAGAAGTTAAGACTAGAAAATTAGATAGAAGAAAGTAGAGTCTGTTTAGTCAATGCCTGTGAGTTGCTTGACAAAAGAAATGTGTGCTACCCACAACTAATGACTGTCATAAATCCATCTCCACTCTTCAGAAAAGGCAGACCTCTATCTCTGTCCTTGAAGACCAATGGCAATCCTCATTCTAAGGAAATGGCCGTTACATGTTGACTCCACATAGAGTTTCAGTTGTCAAAATTCTGAACTCCATTTCCTTTCTGTTTCATTACCTGCAAAGGTTCATGTTAAGATACTGCAACTGTGCTAAAAGGACTCAGGAGAAAGGGCCCGTGTTGTAAAAGGATTATGAGGATTCCTCAAAGGAGGCAGCCAAACTGCACACACATTGGCTAAAGAGACTAATAAGCTACTGCTAAAAAAAGGACAAAAATAAGAATCGGACAATGCCTCAGGGGTCTCCGTCTAGGGGATATGTGAATAGCGACCACAAGGTACCCAAGCTGAGCAGAACATTACTTCCACTTACTGGTGTTTTGCTCCTCACTGTAACTTTTCTATCTGACCTTACCTTGGTCATCTCTTGTTCTCTTCCGACCCCGATGCTATTAGGGTTCCCGAGGGCTAGGGAGTCTTTATTTTTCCAATCTCTCCAGTTCTCTATAAAATCTTAACCCCAACATGCTGACCTGTCATGGCATGTAATACGTCCTCTGATTGGTAATCAGAGGATATGGTCGGTGAATTTATTTTGATAACTCTCCCGGTCAGGTCGGTGAGACCCGTAAACCAACCGCAGGTGTGGTCCTCCAGACATTCTGGGGGTTGTGAGAGAGTGATGTGACCGCCAAAACATAAAAATATGGTGCTCTCAAAAAAACGGTTACTATTACTGCTATTGCTCTCTTCAATATCATTGTGAAAAATATTGGAGAGCAAGAGGATTAATGACTTCATTGTCAGAATCCAGCATTAGCTAACAACAACAACAACAATGCAGGAGAAGAAACGAAATGTACATTAGGAGATTGTAATAGAAACTGAAATGATAGCAAATAGAAAAATATGTAAGAAGAATTATGAACACAGTAAAGTTCTTTTGGCATGTATATACAAACATGTCAATTTTTGTACCTAAGTGACAAAATCATTTAGTCTATATGATTTCAAATCAAGACAGCCACCCACTTTCCATATTTGAAATTGGTCACAATTTGGACCTACTGATCAAATTATAACCTTTTATTTCATTTCAAAATGTTTCTAAGATATGTGAATTGATGCAGTGTATACATATAACAATAATGATTTAGCACACTAGTAAGGGTTCTACAATTTCCAGTTAGACAACAGGATTATTATCACATACTGTTTACTTTAAATAAGCCTGGCTAGAAAGAAATTAAGCTCTTATGTAGTAATTAGTCATACCATATATCATATTGCATTGAAAATTGATTTGATACCTCTACAAGAAATGTATCAATACTAAATATAAGTTTAAAAAAAAGTGGGTGAACCACAAACAAATGTTAATGAACTATAAAGCAATGTAGTGCCAATTACAGTGAAAAAGAACTGTTTTAATGAATATAAATGTGTACCACCTACCACAGACACTTTGTTTATTCAATAACAGTGTCAGACGCAATATACAGCCATGCCACAGTATTTCTGAAATGCCAGGCAACTCGTTTATGTGTTACACATTACAGTTATGCAACATACAATTTCTAGACTTGTAGACAAAGGCTGTGGAGTAAAGCAAAGGGCAGAATTTGGGCCTTATAACTGTATTGGTACATTCTCCTTACCCTGCTAATCCTTCACTAACAAGTTTCCCACTTCCTTACCTGCCCTACACTTCCCATCCACTAAGTTCTTAGGTCAGAGCTGGGAGCACGAACACACCTGCTCAGTGACATACGAGTATACAGCTGGCTAGCATCAGTGAATCTTTCTCAGGTATTACAGTAATAGAGACACACTTTGTATAAATTTATGCACTTTCATAAACATTTCTCTCTCATAAATGTTGTTGTTGTTGTTTTCTAGTGCCTTGCATCTGGCAATGAAGCCATTAGCATTCGTGCTTTCCAATACTTTTGAACTGTAGTTTCTTCTGATCTTAATGCTTCACAGGTCTTCAAGTGGTCTTCGTTCATTTCTGCTGGATCGTTACACAGGACACATATTGGTGAGGCTGAGATACCTATTCTGTAGAGATGACTTGCTATGCAGTCGTGATTTGTCAATAGTCGGAAGGCTGCAACCGCTGTTTTCCTTGGTCTCTGGGGGATTATATCTGGGTTGGAAAGTAGTGTAATCCATTTTTTATCTTTGGCATTTGTTTCTATTTCTTGTAGGTATGAATGAGAAAATTTTTTAATGATCAAGCATTTTATTGAGGAATATGAGAAATTGAATTTAGACTTTTGTTTTATTGTTGTGCCTTTCTTTGCAAGTGAGTCTGCAGCTTCGTTCCCCATGACTCCACAGTGTGCTGGAATCCATTGGAGATGAACAGTCTTATTAACTTTTTGGAGTTGTGTTAACATTTTGTAGCATTCTCTAATTTTTGTTGACTTCTTTGTAGTATTTGAACATATTCCCTGAATTGCAGCTTTAGAATCTGAAAGAATTACTGCCTTGTTTAATTTATTTAAGGGAAGATTTAATAATTGTCGGAGAGCAATGTGTATAGCCTCTATTTCACCATCATAATTTGTTGTGTCTCTGCCAACAGAATGATAAAAGGAAAAATGTGAGCACGTAACTCCAGCTCCAGCAAGGTTTTCCGTGGAGGATCCATCAGTATATATGTGCAGCCATTCTTCTGTGGGATACCTAGTATTGATTGTTTCCAGAGCTAGAAGTTTTTGTATTTCTTTTGGTGTGTCTGATTTACTTATTTCCTCTATTCATTCCAAACAGAAGGTAGGTTGCAATAATTCCAATGGATTTTCTCTTATAAGTAGATTTTCTCTGGTGTTAGGAATGTTCAATTTGGATTTAATCTGTGTTACCTTTTCTAGGAAACTACTATGAGTTTTAAGGATTGAAGGATTGAAGGGGGGAGGTTCTCTTCTGTCCATTTAGAGTTTGGCAGTCGTAACATTTTCTCGTGTTGGAGCAATGCTTGTTCTTCTATTTTTGTTGTTATTGATGGGGTCCGTGTTAAGGCAAGCATGGCATCAATAGGTGTGGATTTAACTGCTCCAGTGATTAGGCGAAGAGCCTGATTTTGTATTTGTTCAAGTTTATTGATGTTGGCATTTGCTGCTGTTATTAAAGCTTCAGAACAGTACAAGAGGTTTGGTTTAACATACATTTTGTATGTTGTGTTAAGGACTCTCCTTGAGCAGCCCCATTTAGCACCAGCTAACCTTTTCAGGATTTGCAGTTTCTTTTCAACCTTTTCTGAGATGTTTGTTATATGTTTTTTCCAACTTAGCTTTCTGTCGAAAGTGATGCCTAAGTATTTGGCATCATCAACTGCTTTGAGTGGTTTACCATTATAATTTATGTTAATATTAACTGTTTTGTATTTTAGTGTAAATAATTCATAATTTGTTCCTTCCACATTGATAGTCATGAGGTTTTTGGAGCTCCATTCATGTACTTTGTTTAGGGCTGTTTCTATTCTGTCTTTAATTAATTCAGGTGTTTTTGGAGAGCCTGGAGTCCAAATGACTACATCGTCAGCAAATAAAGCAATTTTGGTTTCTAAAGTTTTTATTATTGATGGAAGGTCATTTATATATATGTTAAAGAGTGTTGTGCTCAGAATAGCACCTTGTGGAAGTCCTCGGTGTGTTTGTTTATATTTGGAAATGTATGTATTATATTTTGTGGCACAAAATCTTTGTGAAATAAACTGAGTTATCCATTTAAGCATGTTACTTTTCACACCTATTGATTGCAACTTCTCAATTAATTTGTTTCTCCAGACTGAGTTATATGCTGATTTAAAATCAATGAATACTGCTAAGGTATCCTCCTTTCTATTGAAAGCTTCCTTGATGTCTTGGCTTAGTAGGAGTACATTTTCACTCGTACTATGATTCTGTGTGAAGCCGGTCTGTGAACTATTAATTAAGTTGTAATATTCTAGGAACCAGTTAAGTCTAGATGCCACCATTCTTTCCATCACTTTTGCAGTAACACTGGTCAAAGATATTGGTCTGAAACTATTAATATTGTTTGAAGGTTTGTTTTTCTTTAAAATCAGGATGATAATGGCTTTTTTCCAGTCGGAAGGTATAGTCATTCTCCAACACGTGTTATACAGTTTAAGTAGGATTTCTTTTCCTTTCCTGCCAAGATGTTTAATAAACTCTGGGTGGATCTTGTCAGGTCCTGGAGATTTTTTGTTCTGTAATTTTTCTATTGCTAAATCCAGTTCTGTTTTGTTAAAATCCTGAATAAAAATATCATTTCGTATACCTTTTGGCTTATTAGTTTCTCTGATAGTTTTTTGGATAGCCTTACCTAGTTTTTTATATGCTTGGGGTATTCTTTGTGACTGAGCATAAAATTTGTTAAGGGATTCTGCTATTTCCCTATCTGTAGTTAAGCTTTTGTTATTATGTTTTAATGGTTCAGTTGTATTTTTTGATAATTTTGTTTTATTAAGGAATTTGTATATTTTATTTCCATCTTTCCTATAGTCCATATGTTCTACAAAATTTGTGAAACTGGCCCTCTTTGCTGTAATTAATTCTTTCTTAAAAATGGCTGCTTTTCTTCTCCAGTTTTGTACGTCTTCTGGACACTTGGTTCTTTTGGCTTTGACTCTTGCTATATTTCTTTCGTGTTTTAATTTAGATAAAGATGGAGACCAAAAGTAGCTATATTTCTTTAACTTTCCTTTGGGGATATGTGTTTTGGCTGTTGTCAATAATATTTCACAAACTTTTTTATTCATTTCATCTGTTGACTTGAACTCTGATTCTAACAGTATATTACACTTCCCTTCTATCTCATTTTGGAAACTGGACCAATCTGCTTTTTTAAAATTCCAAGAAGTTTTAATTTTTGGTTTGTTACTTTTATTTATTAGACCTCTTGTGGAGTTTATGGTGATTCTGTGGCCTGAACCTGGGTCTTCTATTATTTCTCTTTTTGTATTGTCAATTATGTCAGATGACACCATCAGAAGATCAGGATTTGTACCTGAACCATTATAATGAAGGTAAGTGGGTGGATCATTTGGATTAAATATTAATTCCATTGTTGATGAGTTTAATAGGTCTTCTATGACTCTTCCTGCTGAATTTATATCTCTGTAGCCCCACCTAGGGGAGTGTGCATTAAAATCACCTATTAAAATACTTTTGGGTTCTATGGGAATAGAATTTAGATCTAGTGTATTGTCGATACTGTAAATTCTATAGTGGTAGTTACTTTTCCATACTTCAATTTTAACTATTTCTGATTTATCTTGTTCTTCCATTGTTTTTTGGATTTGGATAGTAGCTTTCATATTTCTTTTAATTCCTGTAAGAATACCACTTGCTATTTGATGAGCCTTTGGAAGTATATGTGTAGTGTACTGATCCATTTCAAAGTATATTTCCTGTTCTTCTGATATATTGGCTTCTTGTACTGTGAAGACATATCTTGGTCTTTTAATATTTTCATTAGCTCTTGTTTTTTAGGCTGGGACATGCCTCCTGCATTCCATTGTAGAATTCTTAAAGTATTGGAATTGTTGTGATGAAATTTGCCTAAAGACGTCCCCACCCGGAGATCCGATTGGGGGACAGTTTTAACTCCGGAATGTTTATCTTTAGGAGTCATATTCATGTATGTGGCTTTCATGTAACTGTTTTCTTAACGGGCACCAGTTTTACAATGTGGCAGTTACATCACCCGACTTAAACCCCCATTTTGCAAGGGGGACCACACCTATCGTTGGTCAACGGGTTCATCGGACCTAGCCGGGAAGGCTAAATAGGTGGTATTTAGATCCACCGACCTTCCCCTCATGTGCCTCTGAGGGACGCTGTTGTGCTGTGATAGGCCAGCACATATGTAAATGACATTTCCTCCATTTTAGATGAAACAGTTATACCGCTGTGATTCGGTCCCCAGAGCCTCATCTGTTAAAAGCAGGGTGCACCACGGGCAGGATGAGGATGGGAATTGGGTAGGAGAGGCTATAGGAGGCGCATCACTACCCCTTACTACCTCTCATAAATAAAATACCTATTTTAATCTATTTCAAAACTACTTCTCATAACTACATAAAAAAGACATGCCAGCTTATCTGGTGAAACCATTTGTTTATTAAGGAATGACTACATTTTCTAGTTACATTCTGTGAGTTTACGATACAGTCTCCAAAATGTTCTTTTATTTTATAAAATTCAATCTTTTAAGAAATATATATGAAGTTCAATAACAATTTTAAAAATGTTGTACCCAGTATGGTGGGCCCCTAAATTTTATAAACTTGAGATTCTGCTACCAACATTTATATCTGTGTAAGGTGGATTGCACAGGAAGAGTTCAAAAAATAAAGTTTTGGGTGTTTCCCCTCTTTAGTTCTAAATTAAACATCACTTCAAAGTTGAAATTATTCTTAGTCAGTTTAGTAACAGCAAACATTTACTGGACCCAATAAGTACATGATGTAGATTATGTATGACTTGCATGCAACAGTGGAACCCAGAAAGATAATTGTTCACATAAAAATGAACAAGAAGAAACAAACAAAGAAAAATTGATACATTAAAATTCTGCATTCATTTCCTTGGGATATGTGGTATGGATGATTACAAGCAATTCATTCATGAGATGCGCTTCATTCATTCATGCTCTCTACTGGGTATCTTTTAAATGAAGTACTTCATTACTGAAACACAAATTGTTCAAATAGAACACTTTATTTATGAAGCATTAGTTTCATCAGGCGAATTAATTTGTTCATGAAGCTGACAGGTAACTTCTTTCAACGTGATTTCACTGCATAAAGCTCATAATACTTAATATCATTATAGCCTCTACACATTTTTGGTGCCTCAGGTTATAGAAGGGAGAGATGAAATCCTCCTTTGATTGAAGCAATGAGTCAATTAGAAGCAAATATAACATGTAATTACCATGGTGGCTTGTAGCCTAAAGGATAGGTCATACAAAACAAGATTTGCAACTTACCTACTACTTGTATATCAAGTTGACTCCTTTCGGTTGGCATACTTCTCAATAAATTACACTGTTTTCTTTATTCCAAGTAATAGACAAGCCTGGCCTAACAAAATATTTTTGCAAATAATTACTGCTGCACAACCACCTATACCACCATAGCATGCATTTTTAAAATATCTGATGTAACACTTCATACCTTTTCTTTTCACTTTATATGCCAATATACTAAGAATTTGCTTAGATCAATCTGTAAATATCACATTTGTTTTACCGTCCTCAGTCCACCATGAAAAAGATTCTTCTAAAATGCAACCCACAATCATTTTGCAGATTCATTGCAAATAGGCAATGGTTTAAGTGATTTTTAAGGCATAAACCTATTATTGATACTTTAATTCACACTAGACCACCCCATAGTGCAGTGGTAGTGCATCTGCCTCTGGCCCAGGGAGCAGCTTTTGATCTCCTGTACCAGTGGGGATTTTTCCCTGCTGGAACACCTAGTCCAGGGTTTGCTTAGCCACATGATGCCAATTGAGTAGCTATCCTGATGAAAAGTAGTATCCCTAAAAGGTCAAGTAGTCATCATATGACTGGGGGAGTCGGCACCCTAACCCCTGCAACCCCCATGATGCACTCCTCCATGGCCTTGCCTGCAGCTGGAGGACACAGCGGCCAGGTGATAAGGGGAGATGCCCTAGGGTTTATTAATTTACACTTGCAAACTTCCAAGACCATGCACATGACAATCAGATTATCAATGATTTAAATATTGCGACATCAGTAGTCTAGATTCAGTTCCCCTGAGGATGGTGGCAGAGTTAGTCACTGAAAGCTTGGGTAGTTACCCAAATTTGACCTGGCTGTTAGCCTCAGAAACTATCATCAATAATCAATGCAGGAAAAGCTTCAAATCACAAATAATCAGATTGTTTTCACACATGAACTGAACATTGAAGCACTGAGTTCAAGAACTTTATGAAAAGTGAATTGAGAGAGAAAACATTCCATTATTAAAGGGAAGGGATGTTTCTGCAAGTTTACAAAAGATTTCACAAGGGTCAATTGAGATTATTGGAGAAAGAATTTGGTGAAAACTGGACACAAAATCCAAGACTCTAAGATCAAATAATCAACAGAGAAGAATTTGAAGAGAATGAAGATGATACCTGTGCCGGTACTGCAAGCTATTTAACCCTTAAATGCAAAAATTATTTTGACATATATGCTGCTCTTACTCTTAATTCCTATGCTGGGTTTTATATCCTTTTCACAGGCACCTTAATGTTAGTGATTTAGATCAGTGGTGTCAATTGTGGCCCCGAGTGGCAATGCCACAGATAGAGCAAGTCGCAGTGCCCTGGGCATAGAGGGCCAGACCGTTAGAAACCAGTTCAGTGCAGTTTTCCGTGTGATGCAGGCAGAGCAATGGCTGCGTCCGAGAGCACAGACATGAGTCATTTGGATTCGCATGTTTCGAATGGGAAAAACAATTCCTCCACAAAGTTGTGGTAGTAGTATGCAGTACCTAATATGCAACTAGTATCTGCATTAAAAATACAACATACAAAGTCATTATGAAATAGATAAAGTAAATAATACAGCAGTTCAGCTGGAGCTGTTAGAAGTACAGTGTGATCGTCGCCTTCAAAAGAAATTTGACAATTATATATACTCAGACGCACTGATTGAATTTTACCAGAAACTTGACAATAGGCGTTACCTAAATTTGATTCCTAAGACAGCAAAAACTATGACAATGTATGGTAGTACCTACCTTTGTGAACAGGGTTTCTGCATAGCTCCTGAAAACTCGTCACAAAAACAGACTCTCGGATAGCAATTTGGCATCCAGTCTTAGAATCTGTCTTTGTAATATTATTGAGCCAAATTTTGAAAAGTGTGTGAATTCAAAAATATGCCAAGTGACTGATCCTACAAATGTGTAACATGTGGTATTTTAGTTGTGTTCAGTAAGATTCTCTTAAATTCATTATGCAAACGCTTAACACTAAAACATGTATCTTTAAGGACAGCAGTTTTCAAACAACCTACCTGTAGTTCTTCCCTTTAATTTTGGAGGAAATCATCAACTCCTGTTACTAATAATGGTTCGTGTTATTTCACTTGTTTGAAGATAATCCAAGTAAATATTGTCATTTATGTTTAACCAAAATAGATAAGAATATCCGTTTAAGGGATAACAGGATTTCAAAGCTGCCATTTACTTTTTGTATAAAATAGGTATATCTGATACAAGTTCGTATAAAAAACACTATTGTTAATACTGTATAATTATTCTGTTATTTATTTTGTTTATTTATTCATTCATTTGAAAATCAATTTTGACATTTTTACATCTGGGATTGAAAGGTCTATCTTTAAGAGGTATGAAGAGCGTAAATGGTGTACTTCACAGTACAGGAATGCTAACCCAAGGGCTAGAGTAGGTTTAATAATACCTATAATTCAGCCTGAGACGGGAACTTTTATGTATATATTTGTAATTTTAGATTAAGAATGTACATAAATATAAGATTTTAGATATAAGTATAACTTGGTATTGTGCAAAGAAGTTGCCTTTTGGAAGTAGGTTGACCTGAATAAGTTTCTGAAGGCCACGGAACAAACAATCTTTTGTCATCCCAAGCCGAGGGACAATTTGCCAGAAGTCCAAGGACACAGCTGGGGGAAAATTGTTCCCTCCTCCATAACGGGACTAGAGAGAAAGTGCGGGGGTGAGATATAGAGAGAATAACGTAGAAGCTGACAGTTGGCTCTGGTGTGTTGCGATGTCGCGACGAGGGAGAGCCTCGTATCGCTAAACAAGTATAGCTTCGCGCCAAAAGCAACGTCGAGGTATGAAAATAGACTGTGATTAGTGTAAAGTAAAGCAGATAGCAATCTTAGAACGAAACACCAGAAACTTGCTCAGGTCGGCACTTCGAGGCAAATGAAGTGATGAATAATAAACTTAGTAAAAGTCTGTGTTGTGTTGTCATCTAACCTCGCGCCCGAGAAACATCCTCTCATGCCTACCTAGATCCGGCACCCAACGTCCAGAACCCGCTACAAAGGCGCCCAAAGTCAAAACCCCGTTACAAATGGCATCCCAACGTGGTGGCTCGACAAAGAATGACAACCAGAGGATCACCGATGGAAGCAGTTGACTCGGCGAGAATAAATCGACGCGTAGGAAGAAGGTGAACTTCAACCTAGGGACAGCAGTAGAAGCCGTGGACGCGAAAAGGAGACGACGACCAAGCAACATCACGAGCGACAGGATACAGCCTCAAGACCTCGGAGGAAAGGCGCACGAGGTGCTGTTTCAACAAGCGAGACAATCAACATCAGAGGACGACCATATCAACCCAGCAACGCAAGTCGCCGAAAGGTCAGAGTTAAAAAAAAACAATCCTATGTAAAGACAATATATATCACAGTTAAAATAGTAGATGCATGAAAACAAATGTGTGCAAGAATGAGAGGATATTATATACTGTATGACTGAGTGGGAAAGATTAGAATAGGGTAATTTTAAATAGATGCTCCTTCGTAGCGGAAAGTTAAGTAGAAATACCAAAATGGAGTCGTTAGAACAAAATAAAGAAAACAGTGCTGGGAGCAGCGAAGCGGTAGGGAATACTTCGGGAGATTACTTTAAGATACTCTTGGAAAAAATAAATGAACTAAACGAAAGGGGTGATAGGTTGGAAAGTAAAATTAGTGGTCAGGTTAACGAAATGGGTGAGAGATTGGAAAGTAAAATTAGTGGTCAGGTTAACGAAATGGCTGAGAGATTGGAAAGTAAAATTAGTGGTCAGGTTAACGAAATGGGTGAGAGATTGGAAAGTAAAATTAGTGGTCAGGGTAAAGAACTAAACGAAATGAGTAGTAGATTAGAGAATATGGGTGGTCAGGTTAACGAAATGGGTGAGAAATTGGAAAGTAAAATTAGTGGTCAGGGTAAAGAACTAAACGAAATGAGTAGTAGATTAGAGAATATGGGTGGTCAAGTTAAAGAACTCTTAGACGAAGGATTTAGGACCCAAGAATCAAAGCTCAAAGAACATTTAGATCACAAGCACCAGGAATTTGAGGAGAGAATGAGGGAGCAATTAAATACGCAGCAGGGGAGCATTTCCGAAATCCAGGAAGGGTTAAATTCCTTTAGAATTAACGTAGACGAAAATTTAGAACGTATGAAAGAGATGTGTGAAAGAAAAAATGTAGAAACTATGAAAATGCTGACGGATGAGCTAATAGCTATTAAGGACGCAGTGCATGGGGAGGTAAATGAAACTTTGCAGGTAGTACACGCTGAATTAGAAGCTGAGGGACAAGAAATTAAGAAACTTAAGGAAAACACGGAGAGACAGCTATTAGCTCATCTAGAGGTAGATAACCGTTCAAAAAAGAACGAGAGTAGAATAGTGGAAATCCAGGGATCTGTAGAGAGAATAGAGATACAATTAAGAAGTATTAATGATGGTAATGCGACAAGCGCAGTTGACAGTAATGGAAATAACTCAATTGCAAATAGTGCACAGCATGAGGCTGCAGCTATAGAGAATGTGACACCTAGCTCCTTCCACGTGAACCCGTCTAATACAGGAAATAGTCTTAGTCAATATGGGCAATTACTGAATGAAGTGTCTGTTCCCATTTTTGAAGAGTCTGAGGCCATAAATCCTAAACAATTCCTTATCGACTTAGACCGCTATTTCGAGATAAAGGATATACCGGAACAGCTCAAAATGTTTGTTGTGCGTAAGGCTCTGAAAAATAGATCTCTGACGTGGTTAAGGCTTGTTTTGGGGGAAAATTGTTCTTACGAGTATTTCAGGCAAATGTTCCTTAACAAGTACTGGAACGCGACTACGCAGAACAAAGCCAGATCAATATTGAGCAACGGCCGATACAATGAACACGGCCGACAGACGATGACGGACTACGTGTTAACTTGCGCGCAAAATTGCAGATTAGTCGATCCTCCTGTAAGCGAAGCAGATTTTATTTCGCAAATTATTAAACATTTCCCACAGCAAATTACAAATTACCTGATTGTAGCGAGACCAAAAGATATTACTGAATTAATAGATCTTGTGTCAGCTTTTGAAAGTAGCAACTGGGAACGGGAGTTTGATTATGGTTCGCGGAGAAATGAAAGGGGAAGCTGGCGTGGTCAGCCGAGTTCACCGCGCGCCAACAGAAATTACAATGGTAACCATAACCGAGACGTTGGCATCAGGGAACGATACCGAGATAACCCGCCAAGATTCGAGGGTAGGCCAAGAAACGGCAGACGAGAGCATCAGGTAAATTTAATTAGAACGGAGGCGAATTTCCATGACGGGCCGTACCGACCTAGGGGACGTCGAAACAGGCATAACCCGAGAACCCCGTGGAGAGCCCACGACTCCGACGAAGAGCATTACCGTAGAGAAGACAGGGGGAATTACGGTAGCGGATATAGCTCGCGAGGAAATAACCGACGGGGCCAAGGAGGGGGAAATTCTAATATGCCCGGAGGTCAAGAGATCTTAGTGGCGCCTGTGAGAGAAGGATTTGCAATAGTGGACGGAAATAATCCGGAAAACTAAATTGCGATCTTGTTGTGGACCGGAAAAAGATTGCACCGAACCCTGGGGTGATTTACTGCACTGGGCTACGGTCCGAATTACATGATGACGAAAGTGAACAATTGGCAATACTGAAGAATTACTCGGACGAAAACGAAGTAGAATCCCCGGTAATAGAGGTTAAAGTAGGAGGTAAAGCGGAGTTATTTACAGTAGATACCGGTGCTACCATGAATGTATGTAGCGCGAAGTTTTTCCAAGGGTTGCTAAACCGAAATGTCAAGATGATGACTTTACCTACTTCTAATGTGGTTTGCAAGGTAGCCGTAGGCAAAACGGTGCAAAGAATTAAACTGCAGACCATGCTATGCTTAGAAATCGGCGGGGAGGTGTTTGAGTACATATTCTTAGTGATCGATAATTTGATTTGTGATGCCATTATTGGATGTGACATGTTGTACGACCTGAAGGCGGTCATAGACTTCGCAAAGGGAAGTTTAATTTTAAATAAAGGTGAAAGGAGAATAGGTGTACCGTTTGTTCGTAACATAAAACAAAGTGAGATTGTTGGCATGTTAAATGAGTCGGATATAGGAGACGAACACTTATTTATCCAGCATATGCGTGTAGAAACGGAACCGGTTGTAAAGATTGCTATCAGGTATAACAAACCCGAGGGTAAAAGACCTCCTTTTAGTGAAAAGGCGGAGGGTACTTTGGAGCGAGAGAAGGGGAAAGCGCCCGTACCCTTATTCGTGGAACAAAGCCACCAAGTTCGGCAGGCTGCAATGAAAGAAAAGCTGACCGAGTCTTACCAATTGACCAAGGAACAAATGAGCCGGTTAGAAGACACATTAACTAAAAATGCTAAAACCTTCAGTAAATTACCCGGCAGATGCAAAGCATATCAACACAGTTTCGAGGTAAAAGACGCGAAAGCTTGTAATTACCGACAGAGGGAACTACCATTAGCCATACAGACGCAGGCTAGAGCTATTATCAACCAAATGTTAGAACTAGGAATACTTAGAATCTCAAATTCGGATATAATTAGTCCCGTTGTTTGGATAGCGAAGAAGGATGGCAGTTTAAGGAAAACATTGGATGGACGGGGGGTAAATAAATACACCCTTCCCGACTATTTTAGGAGCGAATCTATTGAGCAGTTGATCACTAAGATGTCCAGGGGCCGATATATTTCCTCGATTGATTTAACGGCGTCATATTGGCAAGTTGAGCTCAAAGAAGAGGTTAGGAAATACACGAGTTTTATCTTCGAAGGGATACAGCTAGAATATACTGTCTGCCCTTTCGGAATGCGTACCTCGGGAAATGGTTTGCTTCGGGCCATAAATGAAATTTTAGGGGATGCCACGAGGACGTATTTGCTCCATTATGTGGATGACTTCTTGATCATAGATAAAGATTTTGACGAGCACATGAAACATGTAGATTACGTGTTGACGAAACTTCGAGAAAATGGAATGACTGTTAACCTTGAAAAATCTAAATTCTGCGTAAAGGAGGTAGAATTTTTGGGGTACATAATAAATGAAAAGGGGCTAAAACCTGACAAAAAGAGAATAGATGCCATCATGAATATTCCGCCCCCTAAAACGGTTAAACAAGTTAGAAAACTGAATGGCGTCTTAAACTATCAGGCGAAATTCATTCCACAGTATGCCAGTATAATGGAACCTATAAGGGAATTATTGAGAAAAGGGGTGAAATGGCATTGGGGTGCCACCCAGCAGAAGGCGTTCGAGAAGATTAAGCAGTTGTTTGCAAACTCTATACTACTTGAGAGGCCTAGGGATGGACTTCCTTATGAAATTTACGTGGACGGTTCATGCCAAGGGTTTGGAGCTATTCTAGGGCAAAGGTCAGCTCCCGACCAGTTCCATGTT
Source organism: Tenodera sinensis (assembly GCA_030765045.1). Classification (NCBI taxonomy): domain Eukaryota; kingdom Metazoa; phylum Arthropoda; class Insecta; order Mantodea; family Mantidae; genus Tenodera; species Tenodera sinensis. The sequence continues at coordinate 115,568,559 of CM060962.1, forward strand.
ATAAGTACGGCTTCCAGGGGGTTGAGCCACGTAGAGAGAAACGCGTCAGTGACAGAAATCGAGATCTGTGCGATGTATTTTGCCATTCAGCGATTTAGAACTTACATATACCGCAAAAAGGTAAAGATCTTCTCTGATCACATTAGTTTGTCTTTTCTACAGAAATGTAAGTATACTAGCTCAAAGATGTGTAGGTACGCTCATGAAATAATGATGTATGACGTGGAAATCCTACATATACCGGGAAAGATGAATACGTTCAGTGATATGTTATCGCGACTAACCCATCATGCTGAAATACCCGATAATATGGGTGGAGTGCTAAGAGAAATTAAAGTGTTGAAACTAGAGATACCAATGGATAGGGGATTAAAGAAAATCAGCGAATTGCAGAGGAAAGACTGTAAGTTGGTCGGTTTAATGGTCAAAGCGCCGGAAATAGATGGACAGGTGGAAGGTAGTTTGGGAATGAAAGACGAAGTCTTATATAAAAAGCACGGAGCCATTAACCCGAAGTGGAAGACGTACATTCCTGGTAGCCTGGAAAAAGAAATTATTACGACGTTCCACAAAGCGTTATGTCATTCAGGGACGGACAGGACGACTGCTACCATTTTGGAAAATTTGTACATCCCTAAGTTAAGACGAAAGGTAAGGCATACGGTTACGGTGTGTGACGTATGTCAAAGAGCGAAGCCACTGCAAGTCGCGTACGATTACGAGACGAACGCCATCCTACGGGACAAACCAAGATCCTTAGTTACGGTGGATTGTCATGGCGAGTTACCCCGAGGAGCGTTTGGATATAGATACGTCATAGTATTTGTAGACGTGTTCTCAAAGTTCGTTAAGATTTACCCGGTTAAAAAGATCGATAGTGCCACATGTTTGAATAAATTGCTGAAGTACTATATTCCCCAGGTCGGAAAAATGGACGCATTACTAGCAGATAACGCTACCATGTTTACAGGAAAGAAGTTCGTTAACACGATGAAAGAACAAGGTATCAAACTTTACCACTGTTCGCGTTATCGGCCGAATAGCAACCCGACCGAGAGAACCATGAGAAACCTATCGGTGTATCTGCGAGTATCCTGTAGTAAGCAACAAACGAAATGGCCCGAGATGATACCGACAATTGAAAAGATATTAAATGAATCGGTAAACCAAGTCACGGGATTCAAACCGGTAGAGTTAATGCACGGCAAGCTCATTAACACGATGGGTGCGAACATACCGCGAACCCTTGATGTGGAAGGCGCCGTGAGTACGTCGCAATTAGAAATTATGGAAGTGGCCGCAGAGCGAATGAGAAAGAGGGCGGATAGACGTAAAGAAAAACATAAGGCGAAAATGAGGAAAAAGTGGAAATTACACAAAGGCGATCTCGTATTGGTGAGAAACAAGAAACTTTCTAGCGCCATAAACAAATATAACCAGCGCATGGGACTTTTATACAAGGGTCCGTATAAGGTAGTAGAGGAATACGGAACTGACACGTACTTGCTTATGGACTTGAACAGCGGTAAACTAGGGGGAAAATGGCATAAGCAGCTTTTACGTCCGTATCTTCAGGACGAGATCAGAACCGAAGAAGAACAAATAAAGGAAAGAGCACGCAAAAGTACACAAAGAATAAGTATTGGAGGTAAGATAAGCCCGAGTCGGCCTATCAATTCGAGAGCTAGGTAATTACAAAATAAATGGTGTCAGAGGTCTAATTACGTGTCAAAGGGAGACTGAAGAGGCAGGAAACAGTAATGAGCGATACTTGAAAAAAAAAAAAAAAAAAAAAAATTAATGGGTTTAAAATACGCGCGAAGAGGTATATAAGTTCTAAAAGAGACAAATGAGGGAACAAGGGTAAACTTGGAAGGATATAGGTGAAGATAGGTAGAAATAAGTGTAAAATTAGTAGCTCGTAAGTGTGATTAGATTAGCAGTGCAGAATGTCATTATGTGAAACACTGGTTTAAGAATTAAAAAAAAAAAAGAAATGTAAAATTAGTAGCTCGTAAATGTGAGTAGATTAGAAGTACACAATGTCATTACGTGAAACTCTGGTTAAGAATTAAGGGACCCTGGAAGACATTGAACCCTTGTGTTTACGTTGGCCAGGTAGACAAGGAGAACCTGTGTCAGTGACCTATATGTGTGATAGTGTAAGGGAGGAAAGTGAAAGTCCAAGACAGGTAGATAATTGAAAGCAAAGGTATGCTACGAGGAAGTGGACATTTTCATGTGTAAGTTAAGCTGAAGTCAGGACTTCGGAGGAAAATAGAATTTGGTAATCAAGAAAAAAGCAGAAATCTCTCAAAGATCTTCCTGTTTTTCTTGTTACAAAATCCGGCGCATTTGAGACGGGAACTTTTATGTATATATTTGTAATTTTAGATTAAGAATGTACATAAATATAAGATTTTAGATATAAGTATAACTTGGTATTGTGCAAAGAAGTTGCCTTTTGGAAGTAGGTTGACCTGAATAAGTTTCTGAAGGCCACGGAACAAACAATCTTTTGTCATCCCAAGCCGAGGGACAATTTGCCAGAAGTCCAAGGACACAGCTGGGGGAAAATTGTTCCCTCCTCCATAACGGGACTAGAGAGAAAGTGCGGGGGTGAGATATAGAGAGAATAACGTAGAAGCTGACAGTTGGCTCTGGTGTGTTGCGATGTCGCGACGAGGGAGAGCCTCGTATCGCTAAACAAGTATAGCTTCGCGCCAAAAGCAACGTCGAGGTATGAAAATAGACTGTGATTAGTGTAAAGTAAAGCAGATAGCAATATTAGAACGAAACACCAGAAACTTGCTCAGGTCGGCACTTCGAGGCAAATGAAGTGATGAATAATAAACTTAGTAAAAGTCTGTGTTGTGTTGTCATCTAACCTCGCGCCCGAGAAACATCCTCTCATGCCTACCTAGATCCGGCACCCAACGTCCAGAACCCGCTACAAAGGCGCCCAAAGTCAAAACCCCGTTACAAGCCTAATCATCAGAAAGTTGCAACTATGTTACTATTTTAATCAACTTGAATAACTGTCAAGTAGTTTTCTTTTACGCGTGAGAAGTATTGTTCCCCTTCATAGATCCAACTTGTATCTGTGCTATGCATCCTTGTAGGCAATTCTGAAGGAAAACATTCATAATATATACGCACTCTAAGAAAGGTTTTATCCGTGGACGCATCCAAGTTGCAAGTAAACAGGTATCAGGTGATAACGCTACTGGTGTTGATATGTATTACGTCAAGTTTTGCCCTCAGCATGTACAAGATGCCCAGGGGAGCTCTCAGCGGCCTGTGACCTTGACATTACTGATTTAGATAGCCACGATTGTCAAGGCCATACAGGCATACACAATGGACTGGCCATCCATTCAAAGCCAAACATCACATAGAATAAGCAGTATGATGGCACACATGGATAGTGATCGGTTTACATTTGACTGCAGTTGCATTGGTTTTGCTTTCTTCTAAAAAAAAGCAAAGGAGAAAAAAAAAAGAAAAAAAAAAATAATATTGAGATAAATAAGTATATTTATGATATAATGCAGCTATAAATAAAAATTTTTTGCTAAAGGCCAGTATAGTATGAATATAACTAAAAAATGCTTCAAATACTCAAAAAATAGCCTTGTAATATGCAGTTTGCATATCTGCAAAGCAATTGCAATTTTTTTATCACTTTGGCCCACTTTTTATCACTTGATCCCCTTAAAAATATGAACTTCCTTCAAATTTTTGATTGTAAATGAAAATTGCTTGCTCAGATGAGGAATTGATATTTCAAGCAAATTACAAGATTAGAGCCTATCATCTCATTTTAAAGAGAAGAAAATTGTCATGATTGGTTTTAATTGTGCACCTTGTATCTTTTACTGTCTTCACTGCTATATACGTGTATTGTGAATGCATATCCCTTTTTTTTGCACAGTGATGTGTTTCGACAACAGCACACCATAGCTGGTTATGGATTGGTGGAATTCATGTGTTTATTTTATACCTACTCTAGTGTACTTAAATTTTCACAGAAAACAGTTTCCTGTGGTCATCAAATTTCAAGTTTTGCAGTAATTGCAGCTTTTAGGGGTGAAACCACAGATGAGAACAGAGAACCTACAATGGATTTAGGAATCTATAATTCCAAGCTAACTTTACACAGAGACTTTTGAGGACTATGTACAAATGCCTCCTGTGAATGCTCCACCACTTCTGCATGGACTGGCTGTTTCTTTGAATGGGCTTTTCGCTTATCACGTATACATCTATGTTCCACAAAATTTCTATAGAACTTCAGAATCATTTAATCACTAGGTGCCCCATGTTGAAAATTCCACCTGAAAGCACACTGAATCTGTGTGCTATGGTATTCCAAAATGCACACCATGTTCTTGTGGGTTTGCCATAACCCTCTAAATGATGCAGAATTCACACTGACATAAAAGGTTAATATTCACACCATTTAAAGCAATTTGCTTCTATCTAACAATGTCATTACAAGAGAAATAGTGTAGTGTCTTTTTCTTCTTGTGCTGCCAGCTGTTACTGTTTTGGTCAACAATATCAATTACACATTGCCCGAGGCGGCGCCGTGGCCGAGCGGTTAGCGCGCTCGCCTACCACCTAGGCGGCCTGGGTTCGATCCCAGGGACCCGCATGTGGTATTCGTGGTGGACAAAGCGGCGCCAGGGCGGGTTTTCTCCGGGTGCTCCGGTTTCCCCCGCCATCTCATTCCACCGGTGCTCCATCTTCATTCCATGTGTCATCAGTGTCACCGCCTGCGGTGCCGTAGTAGTAAAAGCGGGCGTTAAACACTACAACAACAACAACAACACATTGCCCGAAATTCTTTATTTCTAATAACAGTTTCACATAAATCCTGCAACTGACAGTGGTGCTATTCCTGTTTATAATTATGGGGTATTCCTCTGGATAATTTGTATTATATGAAAACAGTGTGAGACACAAGTACAATGTAAGATATGACATGTGTTTAGTAAACTTCATAAGTATGCTTTAAACCAATAATAATAATAATAATAATAATAATAATAATAATAATAATAATAATAATAATAATAATAATAATAATAATAATAATAATAATAATAATAATAATAATAATATCATCATCATCATCATTATTCTCTAAAAAGAACTATTTGAACACTATTGCAGCAAATGGCTCATTAGGGATATAAACACATACAAAATTAAACAAATTACAAATGAACTTATTACAAATAGTTAAATGGATGAAGAAATGCCAGAAATAAAAGATATAAAAAGCAGAGGTGCAACATGATTTAGTGAATAATTTGGTCAATGGCGGTAAATTGATTTTACAATGGTAAAGATGAGTGTAGTGTTTAACGCCTGCTTTTACTACATTCGGCACCGTAGGCAGTGACACTGATGATACATGGAATGAAGATGGAGCACCGGTGGAATGAGATGGCGGGGGGAAACCAGAGAATCCAGGGAAAACCTACCCCAGTGCCAATTCGTCCACCACAAATCTCACATGTGGTTGCCTGGGAATGGTGAAGATGTCCTTGTAAAATGTATCTTCTGATATGTTGTTGATCACACTGCAACAGCAGGCGGAATACTGTTTCTTCTGAAATTTTACACTTGCAATTAAAACCATCTGGTGATTCTAGATGAAGACGTAGGTAACTTTTAAATTTTCCATGTCTAGTAGTAAACTGAGTAAGAACATAATTTGGTGTGAAATACCTGTAAGAGGTGCAATCACAAACTGAAGGAAGAAATACATTTTTTTGTTAGCTGTCCATTTAAGCTGCTTAATCAGAAGTTATACCATGCTTCTACCATTTTCATTAGAAAATTTTTAAAATATGAATTGAGGCATAACAATAGCTGAATTCCAGGTTAAATTTTGCAGAAAGTTTTGCAATCTCATTAGCAATTCCAGCATGGCCCTTAACCCAAGATAGATAAATATGTTTGGGATTTTCAATAATGCTCTTTCTAATTGTGTTTGCCAGAAAATTGTTATTATATTTGTTTTGAATGACTAGGACGGAGGTGTCTGAATAACTATGAACATATGCATTAAGTCGATTTACAATACAACATTTTATAGCTTGATTTAAAGCAAACATTTCTCTACTGAAAGAGTTATGAAGTAGAAAGGGATGAAATATTTAATTGCATTTCTTTATGTCTCACAGATGAGAATAATGAATTAAAAAATTGAAGTGAACTTTTTCTTGTTCTTGTTTAGGATGTACCTTCACCCAATGCAAAAATATTTTTCCATTTAGTTAGGATTCATTTTATTGAATGGTATCTTTCTAGTTGATATTAAATTTGTCTGATAGTCACAACAATTGCTTTGAAGCTTAAAACAATTGTTGTATTATGAATTCTGGAAAACTGACATTACAAACACATTATAGAGTTGACTCTATTGTTGTCTCTCTAGCACCTACTTATAGTAGGTAAACAAAGTATTGTGTTTCACCCACAAATCTGATATCAAGATTTCATTGGTAATACATATTTTGAGGCCCCTAAATCAACAAATTTATACTTTTAGAAAACCACAGTCTGGCTGTGAATGTGTCTGGGAACAATGTAACTCAAAAATAAAATGTTGCATAAATATCAAGACAATTAAGTTCATCTTTAAAAAATGTGACACAATGCAAACTACCCTTTACAAGAAAAATGTTTTGTTATTTTTTATTTTCTCAAACATGCTATTTTTATTGCCATATATTTAAGGTATTTGTATGAGGAATAAGATATCTTGAATTCCTGTAAATAGCCTGTGAGGTCTCATTTGACTGAATTGTGTATAACCCAGAAACCGTAAGAAATAGACAGAAACTTATTGTATAAAAATGTAGAGTTAAAATACATAATTTGTGTCCAACAAATCTTTTTATTGCATTAATAATTTTCAAAATATCCCAAGTTACAAGTTTACACTTTTCCCAGTGTAAGTACTTTGTTTAAGGGATGTGCTTGAAAGTGCATGCTTCTTTCTTTCTTCTTTCATTTGCAAGAGCTTGTTCCCATGAATAAATATTTTGATGCTGTATCTGCAAGTTGTAAACATTTAACTAAACAATTCTTGCTTAATTTGAAATCACTTGTAACAAAAATTAATATCATGAAATATTTACTCATTTTTATTGAAGTTAAGTATCTTTTAACCTGGTAGACCATATTGGACAATGAATAGGTGGAATGGGTGAAATATGGAACATAGAAGTCTCACTTTTTACATGAACACTATGATATATGATGGACATATATGTGAATTTGTCATGTATAGAGAACATTGTGTGAATGCATCACACCAGATTTTTTTTTCTCTCCCTAATTTCTATTCTTTTACAGGTACAAAGATATTGCACTTTTACTCCAATTGCACACAAGCTTATGGCATCCATACCACATTTCCATGTGTTATAAACTCATGGAGCTTATTCATAAAGAGTTAGCAGATATTAAAATATACATGTATACTGTGACATGACCAAGTTATAAGTAGGTAAATGCACTTCTTGAAATAGTGGTGGAAAATGTAAATGTAATTAGTACTTCAAATAAATTTCTAGCCAAATGAAAATGTCTTTCAAAATTTCCTTATTTTGACACACATTACATTTCAGTACAAAAGCTGCAACACCAAAGATGTTGATGAACATCTCCAAAAAGGGGAAAATGTTATTTTATTTTATTTTACCAAGAACTAGCCTACCAACTTCAATGTCTACAAACAACAGAATTCAAGCAACCCATGCAACACAAAACAGAAACAAATAATAAAAAATAAGAATAAAAAATTATATTGAATATATGCATCTTTTAATGTTCATTTTTGACAATTCTGTGTGCCATTTAATATTATTTACCAAATATTACAAAACATTCATCTTCTGGAACAAGGAAACTATTTGCTTAGATAAAGCACACAGAGGCATGAATACAGAAAACAGGGACATACTAAAATTGTGTATAAACGAATAGAAAGCAAGTGCTAATGGAAATAGCTGGTGGAATGAGATAGGAAAATCCCTTACAGAAATAGGAATGGGGGATGTATGGGGAATAAAGGAGAGAAATGAGAGGTGTTTTTGGAAAGTAGCAAGGAATAGAATAGTAGATGTAGAAAGACAAGAAGTGTGGGAAACAATGAAAGGGAAAAAGTCTTTGGAGCTATACAGCCTAATAAAACGGAGTGGGGCAGAGAAAGATATGTGGGCAAACAAGCAGGAGAGAGAAAAGGATTTACTTGGGCAAGGACAGGGACAATATTAATGAAAGGAGTAAGAGGAGATAAAGTAGAAGAGTACATAATATGTGGAGTAAGGGAGAGTTTAAAGCATTGTCTAATAGCATGTGAGGAAGTGAGGGAATGGAGGAAGAGATATGGGAAAGAAAATGGAACAATATGAATAGGAAAATCATAGCAATAAAAATGTTAACAAATAAAAGGGACATGAGAGTAAACAACAGGGGAAAATTCCATGAAAGAGAAGTGGACAAAGACAAAGAGTCAAGGGAAGGAAGCAAAGATAGGAAAGGGGGAACAATCAAAATAAAGGGATATAATTAACTACCAAAGTTGCTAAAGGGCAGGATCCAAATGCATCAGGTAACCAACAAGAAAGGAAAGACACATGATTCCTATTGTACAAAGGTAAGATGCTAAACTTTCTAAGAAAGACGTAGATCTGTGTAGATAAGTACAATAAATAAATTCATCCATGGGTAAAACAAGTGGGTTACACAGAATAGTCTTGATGTAAATCTAAAGAGGTACAAATCGAATGGCAAGGTATACTATATACAAGAATAGTTAATGATGTAAACACTGAAACAATTAGAAATGCATTAAAGTTGAGATGAGTTGATTAATTTTAATATTTGTTCACTCCACTGTCAGCAACTTTTATTTCACTATTTTATGTAAATTAGGAATATATTTTCTTCCAGTTATTCTTTCACAATTCTTAGATTACCATCACTAACTAAAATATGAGCAATTCTTAATCTTTTATTACTTAAAAGCACTGTGCAATTCAAGCTCATAAGTTGGTCCCATTCACTTATATATTATAGAATGGTTAGTATATTTAGTATTATTAATAACTAAATTGAAATGGATGTACAAATTTTTACCGTAGTCATTTTCATTGTAAAGGAAATATAAATAATTTTAGTCACAAACTTACATTTCTATGTATAACTATTTTATATTTTCATTTCTTGTGTGCCATTTCATTTGTTTCTAATTTAAAGTATTCACTAGCAATTTCCAGCATAAAACTCAGCTCTATTGAGTTCTGGGCTATATAATCCATAACGTTGTAATGAAAACACTTCCAAGCACATAATTTGTGCTAGTATTATACCAGGTGAGTCAACTGCCCCTTATTTTCCAGTTCTATACAATCAGCATTTTATATATGAAAATATCAGCCCCTATGCTAGGTTCTGTCCAAGTATGAGGGGTGTCTTAAAAGTAAGTTACACTATTTTTTTAAAAAATAAAAAACCTTTAAATATATTAAAAATAGTATATTTTGAAATCTACATTCAGTAACTATTTTTCTACATAATCTCCTTGAATCTCAATGCATTTTTGGTAAGGTGAACAGCTTTTTAATCCAGTGGCAAACCACTCTCCCATCAAACTGGCTAGCCATCTTTGCATTTCCTGTTTTAACTCATCATTTACGAAGCACCTTCCCCCCAAGATGCTACGGAAAAAGACAGTAATCACTCGGTGCAAGATCAGGTAAGGTGGATAACCGAAAACATCCCATCAAAACTGCTCAAACAGGGCTTGAGTTTCACAAGCAGTGTGCAGGCAAGCGTTATCGTGGAATAGAAAAACTGTTTTGCTCAACTTTCCCCTCCTTTTGAACTGAATTACCCTTCTGAGTTTTCTCAGCACCTCACAATAGCGAGCAGCTTTCATTGCGGTCCCATGGTGCAGGTAATCGATCGACAGTACTCCCTTCAAACCCCAGAACATCATTGCCATGACCTTGCCAGCTGATGTAACAGCTTTTGCCTTTTTTTGGGTGTTGGCTCATCCTTTCGTTTCCACGCCTTCAATGAACGACTGACGCCAATGAAAAACCATTGGTCTTGACATACAGTCCTTGACATATCAACAGCTCATCTCTCCAAGATTCCAGCGAGCACATCAATACGGATGGGCACTGGTGGGGTTAGCTAAAAGACATTGTGAGCATTTTTAGAACACAACCGACTATTGTTTAAAAAATTTGAAAGGACACTGTGATAAATGTGAAAGAACAGTTATCAAATGTGACTGGTGTACAGAAAAACTATGTTTCACAAACTTTAACGATTATCATTACTGCAGTACATTTGTTCAAGACTAACAATGTACCTTACCATAAATTAAGGCCAGAGATTATTATTATCATTATTAGTATTACTATTAACATTCAGGAAGAAAACATGTTTCAGACCTACCTTTTATAAATTCATTTTTCTCACACACCAATTGTGTTCGAGTGGCCAAAATTTGCAGAAGCACTTATTTTTAAATAACGAACACCATCAAATAGAACAATTACGATTTTTTTCTGCCCCATCAGAACATTTTCTTGTTAGTACTCACTCCTTTCATTTGGAGCTTCAACCATAATGCCTATCTATTGTATCACATGCCCTCTCAAATCCACAAAAACCATATACACTCTACCCCTTTTCTTGGCCAAATATTTATCCACTATTGTCTTGATGACAAACATATTGTCGACCTCCTCCTACCGTTCCAAAAGCCTGCCTGGAATTCCAATATCTCATTCTCTTTCTCAGCCCAATCTTGTAACCTCTTTCCAGGGCCCAGGTACAAATTTGTCCTAATATTGATAGACTTACACCCCTATAACTAGTAGAATTATTGATGTCCCCCTTACCCCTTACCTTTGTAGATTGGTACTACAATACTTGTCTTCCATGTTTCTGGCATCTTTTCTCCCTTGAAAGTATAATTTAACACTTTCTTCATTCCCTTATATTCACATCCCCACTCCCAACTTGCCACCATTCCCCTGGTATCCCATCTATTCCACATGCCTTATTACTCTTGAAATTCCTATCTCCAATACTTCCTGGTCAGTAATTTCTATATCAAGAACTTCCTATAGCCTTATCTCTGGTCTACTTCTTATCCAATTATACTCCACCTTAATGCAATCCAGTAACTCCTTAAAATACTAACACCAAGTATGAACCGCAATATTATTTTGAATGGCCCTAGTTTTATACATTCTTCTTATGATTTCCCAAATTTTCCAATTGTCCTGAATATTTAATGTTTCCCTTAGTCTATTGCTAATCTTCTTTCCCCAATCCACTCTCTTAAATTCTAATAAACACATATACCCCCACCTAACAAAAAATTTGCTGTTGACTCCTGATTTCCTTTGTCTCCATTTTTACTTTCTCTACTGGTAAGTAGGGGAAGTATTGTATTCCACCCAAAAATTCGATGTTGAGATTCCACCGGAAATATATGTTTTGAAGCCCCCTGAATCCAAAAAAAAAAAAAAAGCATTTTTAGAAAAAGGTCCGTGTGTGTGTCTGTGTGTCAGTCTATGGGCAGCATAACTCAAAAACGAAAAGTCGGTTAAAAACCAAAGTTGGTATTTAAGTTTGTTGTCATTCAAGGATGCAACACGAAGATTTTGAAGAAAATAACCCCACCCTAAACTACCCTTTACATGGAAAATTTTGATTTTCTTGAAAATGGCTCTAACGATTTTGATTAAAATGTCATATGTTTGAGATATTTGTATGACAAATGAAATGTATATCTTGAATTTTCTGGCTATAGCCCATGTAGTCGTATTTACTCTGGACGAATTTTGCGTAACTGGTAAACCGTTAGAGATAGACAAAATCTTGCTGTACAAAAAATGTAGATCTTGCTAAAATACACAATTTATGTCTCAGTAAATTTTCTTGTAGGGTGATGCATTTGGGAGATATTCCTTATTATGTGTGTGAGTTTCCGAAAACTTACAACTTTAGCGAAATGCAACAACGTTGTTCATTTTTTTATATGTTAATCGTGCAAAGAGAACAGAATCTCAAAGGTAAAAAAGATTTGACTGTCACACAAAGCCTGCTGTATTCTAATATCTCCCTTGCACCTACAAGGAAATAAGCAATAAGATAATTTGTACGAATGTTTATCTTAAGTAATATGGAGATATAGGAATAAGAGTTTGTTAGAATGGTTAGTACAAGAGTAGAGAAATCCATGTGAGTGCAACACATCAGATTTTTTTTAGTTCATGCTCACTCTCTTTCTTGCTATTACACATTCCTTGTCATACCATCTCTCCCAACCCTTCCTAACCTTTTCCCTTACTTTCATTTCCTTTCCTGCAGTTTTTACTGTACTAATAATTTTCTCCGTTATTCCCTCCATTTCTCCATTGTCAAAATTATTTCTTATTGTATTGTATTCTAAATTATGCCCGAGTAATTGTTCATTTTCCTTTCTCCACCTTATATAGCTATGTCTATTTTTTTGCCTCTGTCCGTCTGCTGAGCCAACTTCCTCTTACCACCCCTATTAAACCTTGCCCACAGTGGGAAATGACTACTGGTCATTCATTATTTCAAATTCAACAAACATATCCTCTATATTCCTTGAGCACAACATAGTCAACCACACTTTGTCCATTTTTATTTACAAATGTAAACTCTCCTAGAGAATCACTCCCCTTCACACCATTACAGAATTAACAGATTATTTTCTTCACAAAAACCTATTAGCTTAAAACCCTCTTTATTACATATCTTATTTTTACGGTTCCTCTTCACTATCTCTACCTTTTCTTCCAACTCCCCAGTACATAGAATTTGATTTTGCTCTTCCCCACATCTAGCATAAAGTGTCCCACAATAATAACCTCAAAATTCAAATGTTTGTTGCTCAAGTCATCTATATCCTTACTTAGCCTATTAAAGTTTGATCTGAACCACATGGTGGATTATGTACAACCCCTACTCCTGTCACATTTCTTTCTCCTAGAAACCCCTGTATCACTAACCACACTACATAGTTGTCACTCCTCTCATGATCCATAACCCCTTCTCCTTCGTTATAAATGCCCTATTCCACTTGATACTCTACCTTTAACTTTCCCTTTCATTGCCAAGTTTCCTTAATAGTCAAAGCCACTTAACTCTAAGTCACATCTTTCCATACCCATGTCTCTACTACCACAATAATGTCTGCAAAACTCTCAAGTTTTCCAATTTCACCATTTGCTAATCCCCTCCCAATGTAGGAAAAATACTGTAAAATTGACTCGATTTAATTATACTTGTAATTATTATTTATTATTACCAACAAACTCAATACTGGTGCAAACAGCATTAAGTTTGTTGGCAATAATAAATAATATTTACCATCTAAAAGTTACTTAAACATGGGACATAAAGTACTTACGATTGTAATTCGCCCTTGGAGTATTTATCTCTGATGTGAGATTCCCTTGTGGTCTACGGGGAAAGTACTATCGGTTGGGGAATGTAATGTCATACTGGCAAGTTGGCCATGGTAGCTTAGTGGTTAGAGCAGCTGCTCAATAAGCGGAAGATGCGTGGTTCAAATCCCAACTATGGCATTAGATTTTTCAGTCCTGATTCCACCTCTTTAATTATACTTGTATTTGATTTTGTGTTGGTAGGTTGTTGTATTGTTTTTGAACATAAATAAATTTATTCATTCATTTCTAATTTTGCCTACAAACCCTCCACTTTTCAGCACAGCAGACCTAAGGCTTTATCCTATACCGATCCTTTCCTTTTAATTCCACAAGACTCCAATTTGGCTCTACTTCTTGTAACCCTTTTTGGCCCAACTTCTCCACCATACTGTCTCTCCTCTTCTATTTCCAATACACTGTCATCTAGAGTTGACACTACACTCAATCCCTGGCTTCTCCATACATGTGTTGTCATATTTGTACCATTACTCGAACTAGCTGCATCTTTGCTCAGCTGGGTGGGTGGGACTGTCTTTCCCTTAGGCATTATCATCTGACCCATATCATCACTCTGACATACTTTGCTTCACCCCTCTCTGTTGTCTGAGTTCTCCCATATATCAGGCACTGCATCACTAGATCTTTCCCTTTGACTTATCCTCCTCCCTGCTGATTCAATTATCACGTGCTGACTGGCTTCCATTTTCTTTCCATCTATCCATAATGTAAGTCCTCTTAAAAAGGACTTTTTTTCCTGTTCCTTTGCTTTCCTCATTTCTACTAAAAGTTCATTTCTTAAGTCCCTTTCGTTCTTTCCAGTCTTGCTCTATGAAAATTCCGGTTTCCTTTAATTTAGAATTTAGACACCATCCATTTGAAATTCACCATTGCCAATTTCACTAACATCGGCCATTTTCAGTCCTCCTCCCAATCCAGAAGGAATATATGATCTCCTAACCAAGTAGATTCAAACCTAATTTTTCCTTTGAGATATCTTCAACCTGATAGCCAATTCTTGCAGGTGAATATAATTATATTTCTCCTCGAACCAGCTTGTTCCATCCTTTCCAAATATAACACTCGTCTGTAAACTTTGCACCTGAAGTTTCTTCAGCCATATTGATCATATTTTTTATTTTTTCCATTTTACTCTTCACCCCATTAATTATTCTTTCCTCCATATTTTTAAATTGCAACATGTTCTCTGTTAAAGCTTGTAACATTACCATCACTTCCATTTCTAGTACCGGATTCATTTCAATTCCACCTATCATTAATAAACACAATAGCACCAGAAAAAAATCAGCATCCTATTAGATCACCATCTCCATTTGAATCACTTTTTGTCACAATCTTCTTGTAACTAAATAGCCCGATTTGACCTCCATAGACTTTATCGGAATGCTCATCATCACGGAGCTTGTGTAAACACATCTTACTCCTACCATCGCTCAAATGCAACTCCTCCTTGCTCATAATTAGACAGCTGATGTTTGCACCCATGCAAATGTACCTGGGACCAGCGAATACTACATGTTAAACTGAATGTTTAACTCTCAAGTTACTAGGTAGCTCAGTTGGTATGAGCGCATGATTCCTAATTAATCCATCTGGTGTAGAGGTGATTTTAATCCTCTGTACGCACTAATTTTTTTTTACTGTGTAATATTCACAAATAAAATTGGTGAAACAATTATTATGTAAGGAAAAAACCATTAAAAAATAAAACTAAATTTTGAGGGTCAACAATTACCAGAAACAAAGAAAGCAAGGTATTTGGGAGTTATATTTGATACCAAACTTACATGGACCACACAAATAGAAAATGTAATACAAAGAGCAGAAAGGCCTTTCACTGTTAAAACATCTAACAGGAATGAAGTGGGTATGTTCCAGAGCAACTCTTAACATGACATACAATGTATATATAAAGCCATTATTTACTTACTGCACCAAAGTTCTTGTAACAGCAAAAAAAAAAAAAAAAAAAAATATATAATAATAATAATAATAATAATAATAATAATAATAATAATAATAATAATAATAAAAAAAAATAAATAAAAAAATAAAAATAAAATCTTTCAAAATCAAAGTCTGAGACTAATTACAGGTGCTATCAAAAACCACACCAGTACCAGCTATGGAAATAATAACCAACAAATACCCCATTGAATATGAAATACAAAAAACAGCTCTTATTCAACACGAAAAGTTGATCAGACTCCCATTCAATACATGGAACAAGAGAAATTTTACACATACACTAAAGATTCAGGAGAATTTTCCTTTCAAAATTCAAGACATCAAGAAGAATGTATACCTTCCTAATTCAAAGGAAAACTTCATATCTAAAGTCAATCCGACACAAAACATTAGACATCACATATTATTTACACCTGACAGACGAAGTTAAGAAAACTGATACTCCAACTAGTGTTCTAAAATTATTGCCATTAGAGAAAATCCATACTACATTTCCAGAACATGAATGGCTCCATATTTATACTGATGGATCATTGATATCAAACCGAGATGGAGTGGGGGTTGGAGTCACGTCTCACCTCTTTTCCTATTACAAATCTTTAAGTTATGGAGCTACAAACTTTGATGGAAAAATTGAAGCAATTAGAATGGCCCTACAAAATCTTTTGTATAGAATCTCACATTTTCATCAAGCAGTTATTCTCTCAGATTCCAGGGTGGCAATTACAGTAATTACTTCCAAGTTGTCACCAAAAAACCAAACAATTATAGAATGTTGGAAAATTCTTACCCATCTAACAGCACTTCAAAAACACCTAGTCTTCCAATGGATACCAGCTCACTGTGGACTGAGTGGTAATGACAAAGCTGATTTTCTTGCAAAAAAGGGTACTGGTAGTGTACAGAAATCTATAGTTAATCTACCATTTTATGCAGCTAAAAGATTAGTCAACTCTGAATTCAAAAAAATTATTGCAAAATATTACTATGAAAAGTCAAAAAATAAAAGATGGGAACTACCAGACATTGAAACATAATTCCTGAGTATCCTCGAAAAACAACAGTTGCAACCTTCAGGTTGATTACAGGACATGATTGTCTGGCAAAACATTTGAATAGAATTGGGATATATTCTTCATCACTCTGTCCTCTGCGTGATCTGCAAGAGGAAATGGACCGAGACCACCTTCAAATATGCCCGGCCACTTCTAATGCCCCATCCATCAGTGAAAAATATTGGAGAGCAAGAGGATCAATGACTTCATTGTGAGAAATCCACCATTAGCTAACAACAATTATTTTAATTATGTTTTTTTTTTTTGTTTTAAAGATGTTATTTTAAATAGTAATTGTTTCATTTCCATTTTATGGTATTGTTGTCTATTATGATATCTCTCCTGGTATAGATGCTGAGCTGCTTGCTCATGCTTTTGCTCTATGGAGAAGCAAACCAACATATTTGTCTGTTGAATGCATTCTGCTTGTACATTGGCTCATGCTTTTGATCTATGGAGATGCAAATCACCATACTTGTCTGTCGAATGCATTGTGAAGGACTAACACAAAATATTGTGCTACAGCAGGGGAAGACAACTTCGGCCTGTGTGACGTATTTAAACAAAGAGCCAGTTTGTATGTTTGTGTGACGTCAGGCAAGAGCGGTGTATTGCTATGCTGCCTAGATCAGCGGCGCTACTTGCAAGGAACTGAATGAATATGAAAAATGTTATTTGGGCATGTTTACAACATGCCTGGGCTGTTTACGGAGAACCCTCTTCAGCTTAGTCTAAGGGTGTTTATTTGTTGTTTGAGGGATCTTAACGGCGTTAGTGCGAATTTTGTTTTTATTTTGTGTTTTTGTTGACGTTGTGTAGTGTTGTGTGTAGTGGTTTTGTGTTTGTGTTCAGTTCCCCGTGTTTCACACCAGTTTGAAACCAGGCTTCAAGATGTAGAAACATTGTCAACTACGTTTCAGGTCTTTGCGACACCGTATTCATTGGATGTTAACAATGTTTCTAGCAGGTAGCAAATTGTAATGTAATGTAATGTAATGTAATGTAATGTAATGTAATGTAATGTAATGTAATGTAATGTAATGTAATGTAATGTAATGTAATGTAATGTAATGTAATGTAATGTAATGTAATGTAATGTAATGTAATGTAATGTAATGTAATGTAATGTAATGTAATGTAATGTAATGTAATGTAATGTAATGTAATGTAATGTAATGTAATGTAATGTAATGTAATGTAATGTAATGTAATGTAATGTAATGTAATGTAATGTAATGTAATGTAATGTAATGTAATGTAATGTAATGTAATGTAATGTAATGTAATGTAATGTAATGTAATGTAATGTAATGTAATGTAATGTAATGTAATGTAATGTAATGTAATGTAATGTAATGTAATGTAATGTAATGTAATGTAATGTAATGTAATGTAATGTAATGTAATGTAATGTAATGTAATGTAATGTAATGTAATGTAATGTAATGTAATGTAATGTAATGTAATGTAATGTAATGTAATGTAATGTAATGTAATGTAATGTAATGTAATGTAATGTAATGTAATGTAATGTAATGTAATGTAATGTAATGTAATGTAATGTAATGTAATGTAATGTAATGTAATGTAATGTAATGTAATGTAATGTAATGTAATGTAATGTAATGTAATGTAATGTAATGTAATGTAATGTAATGTAATGTAATGTAATGTAATGTAATGTAATGTAATGTAATGTAATGTAATGTAATGTAATGTAATGTAATGTAATGTAATGTAATGTAATGTAATGTAATGTAATGTAATGTAATGTAATGTAATGTAATGTAATGTAATGTAATGTAATGTAATGTAATGTAATGTAATGTAATGTAATGTAATGTAATGTAATGTAATGTAATGTAATGTAATGTAATGTAATGTAATGTAATGTAATGTAATGTAATGTAATGTAATGTAATGTAATGTAATGTAATGTAATGTAATGTAATGTAATGTAATGTAATGTAATGTAATGTAATGTAATGTAATGTAATGTAATGTAATGTAATGTAATGTAATGTAATGTAATGTAATGTAATGTAATGTAATGTAATGTAATGTAATGTAATGTAATGTAATGTAATGTAATGTAATGTAATGTAATGTAATGTAATGTAATGTAATGTAATGTAATGTAATGTAATGTAATGTAATGTAATGTAATGTAATGTAATGTAATGTAATGTAATGTAATGTAATGTAATGTAATGTAATGTAATGTAATGTAATGTAATGTAATGTAATGTAATGTAATGTAATGTAATGTAATGTAATGTAATGTAATGTAATGTAATGTAATGTAATGTAATGTAATGTAATGTAATGTAATGTAATGTAATGTAATGTAATGTAATGTAATGTAATGTAATGTAATGTAATGTAATGTAATGTAATGTAATGTAATGTAATGTAATGTAATGTAATGTAATGTAATGTAATGTAATGTAATGTAATGTAATGTAATGTAATGTAATGTAATGTAATGTAATGTAATGTAATGTAATGTAATGTAATGTAATGTAATGTAATGTAATGTAATGTAATGTATGTATGGCCAGAAAATGTTGCAGGACGTGGTGCAGATGAGGTTATATCATGCTTAATGAAGTATACCTTGAATGCTCTTCAAAACTGTGAAAAATTAATAGTGTACTCTGACAACTGTTTTGCCCAAAACAAAAATGTATCTCTTGCAAGTTTTTGGCTACAAGTGATACATAAACAGTTTGTAAAAGAGATTGAACACAAGTATCTTGTTTCAGGCCACAGTTACCTGCCATGTGACAGAGACTTTGGCTTCATAGAAAAGAAAAAGAGAATGCAAAAGTATGTTTACACACCTGCTGATTGGGCTGAACTCATAAGAAATACCACAGCAGTTAAAAAGAGATTTAATGTGACTGAATTGCAGCAGGCTGACTTTGTAAGTGCAAAGCCTCTGACAAAATAACCAATAGAAAATATACAGAAGACAAAAAGGCTGTTGCTTTCAGTCGCATTACAGTCTAAGTTTTCTATTACACAATCCTGAAAATACAATGTAAAGTTTTCTTATTCAGATTTAGAAGAAGGTGATTATGTAACTGTTGTTAAAGGTCAAAAAAGAAAGGATAAGCACACCCTGGATCTTAGAAATATTAATCTACAACCAAAATATGTAAAACCCAGACCTATAAATCCTAACAAACTTAAGGATATTAAAAACCTTTTAAAATATGTCCCACCAGTTTATCATACATTTTATAACAGTTTAGTTTCTGAAAATGTTACTGAAAACTGCGAGAATGAGAGGGATGGAGAATTTTTTGATATGCCTGATTATGTACAATAGATAAGCAGATAAAGTTGAGTGAATAAAACATATAACATATAACCATTTAATAACAGCATGAGTTTGAAAATAATTACGGCGTATATGTGTGAAAATGAGACTTTTCCATGTTTGATATAGGTATCTGAATGTTCAGCATATATGAATTAAACACGTTTTATACCCTTTAATATGTCCTACCATTTAGCAATAGGAACTTTAAAGCTTTCAAGAAATCGTATGCATAAAACATGTTTAATTTTATTAAAAATGGCACCTATTTACTGGAAGATCTGTTTTGCATGGCAAGACAGAAGTAAAAATGTCAGCACAACAGTGGTCTAACCCAGAAAAACATTTGCAGAACATCACAAAATCTATTGTGTATCAAAAATATTTTAGCACTGATCAGTGCATTGTGGTTTAATAAACTGAGAAAGTATCAGTGAACAATCAGTGTGATCCAAATGAGCCTTTCATTATCTTAAAAAAAAAACAGAGGTGCTTAACTTTAACTCAGTTTTTCTCCATTTTTAAAAAAGATGGGTTGGACCACTGTTGCACTGACCCCCTCAGTTGCTTCTGAGACTTCAGTCAGGATAGACGTATCAGTCTGTTTCTGACTCCATGGCTGAAACACCAGCCCAAAGAGAACGTGAATACAAACAACGTCTGAAGGAGCAAGGCAGTTATGCACAATGGAAGGAAAAAATAAGTGACTATGAGGAAAGGAAGAGAAATACAGAAACAAACAAAACAAGGCAGAGAACACCTCAAAGCTGAATATAGGAGATATAAGCAAGCACAGCGGGCAAGACAGAAGATAAGAGACCAAGAAGGGATTGATAAGGATACTCCATCAACATCAACCGCTTTCAAAAGCAAACGGTATTTCGGAAAGTGCAGAAAACGGGTTGAAGAAGCATTGCCGCAATCTCCACGTAAAAGAAAAGAAATGATTCGTAAGTTAGCAATTGAAGAGGGATTACATGTTGTAAAACCAAAGCATTCAGTCCCGGTATCAGGAAAACAACTACCAGAGGAACTTAAAAGTGCAATCAAGTTCTATCAGGATGATTCAATATCTTACCAAGCTCCTGGAAGAGATGATTTTATTGAAATCCATGTTCAGGGAGAAACAAAAGAAGTTCGCATTAGGTATCTAGTGGTAACATTAAAAGAAGCACATGCACTCTTTCTACAAGACAGAGTAGAAATGTCCGTGGGGTTGACAAAATTCGCTGAATTACGCCCTGCTCACATGCGTCTTCAAAGTCAGATCCCACATAATGTGTGCACATGCATTATACATGAAAACACGAAGTTTCTTCTCAAAGCATTGTATAAAAATCACGTACCTACTCACTGAGACTGAATTTCGTAAGTTCATAGCACAAGTGGTTTGTGATCAGAAATCGAGTGAATGTGTGCAGGGAGGATGCTCCAAGTGCCCGGGATTGAGTGGAAAAGACATTTCGGATAAACTTGCTAATTCTCCATGCGAATGGAAGCTGTGGAGTTCACGTAATGCAAGAATGGAAATAGAAGTTAAAAATGGATCCGTAAAAGACTGCATTGAAGAACTGACCAATTGCCTGCCACGTTTCCTAAATCACGTTTATGTAAAAAGACAGCAATCCGAGGCCTTTAAGAAGGCTCGGGAAAATGTTGCAATTAGTGAAGCTGTGATACAGATTGACTTCTTTGAGAACTACACATGCAAGGAGCTGCCCACTGGAACAATAAACAGATCTCAATATTTACTGCTGTTGCCTGGTATAGGAAAGAAGATATTGGTGAAATTCAGAAACAATCTTTTGCTTTGGTGTCTGATTATGTATCGCATGACAAATATGCAGTTGATATTTGCTTAAGGAATATATTTTCGGAAATATTGGATATTGTTCCGAATCTTGAACTTGTGAAAGTGTTTTCTGATGGAGCTGCTTGTCATTTTAAGCAGAAATACACCATGTGACATATCTTTCCAAAGTATTTGGAATCCAAATTGAATGGCATTTCTTTGAATCCTATCACGGAAAGGGGACAGTAGATGCGATTGGAGGACAAGTGAAGAGGATGGCATGGATAGCTGCGAAAGCAGGAAGCAGGATTCAGAGTGCTGAAGAATTTGTTAATACTGTTAGAAAGAAAACCAAAATATGTGTTCTTGAAGTTTCTCTGCCTGAAATTGAAGCAGCAAAAGAATTTCTCGACAAAAGATTTGATAGTATTTCACCTATGCCGTCCACTCAGCGGGTTCACTATGTGAAAATATTAGGTTTAAATATTGTGGAATATGCTTTTCTTTCATGTGTGGAAAGTGTCAGAATGATGCACAACTTTCGGAAATAAAAACAGTGTTGTGATATACGCGTGTATACGGGGCTACTGCACTAGCGTTCCTGCACTATAAGGAGTCCAACCAGTAACTAGTATGTGCTGTGTGCTCTCATGTGTCGTCTTTGTTATGGTTTTGAGTCAGCTTTTTATACTTGCAATGATGTAACTGTGATAAGAAATGAGAGCTGTCAACATCTGTTTATTCTGTTTATGTTGCATGACTTTAATGCTTCTCCAAAGGATATGATTCTTCTCAAAACGATAAATGCAATTACACACCTGTATGTATTACATGTATGTAACGTACAATACATATCACTATGATTTACCATATGTTATACCATGTAAAACAAAGACAAGGTATTACAATTTTCGCAAATGTCAGTCACAAACTCATGTCAGTCACGCTGACCTTTTAATAAGTATCTCCAGATGAGAATAACATGCCAAACCTTTTTTCAGGTCATTTGAAAGCTTAGAAGTTCCTCTCTCAAGTGATTTTTCAGAACAAATCAAATAAGGAAACTTTCAGAGAAAACGGAGGACAAACGTTTGAAGTTGGAAGAACAGTTGACAAAAAAGTCAGTTAGTCACGAAAAGTTTAGCGCTCATTATTAAATCATTTTTTCACTTTTTAAGGTTTTTATATTTCCTATCACAACCGCCAATGTATTCTCTGTCATCGTATGTCGTTAAAATAACATTTTTACACCTATATTGACCATTAGACAGACATTTTAAGAAGAAAATGTAGTGTAAATGTCAGTCACATGTGGAATTGCTCTATATTGGAATGAAATATGCAGTGTATAATCTTGATGGATGATAGATAACATTCACTAACTACAATTATGAAAGGAGGTAACTGAAAGTTAAATTAAATTAGGTTTTCATTTATTTAAAAAATATTCCTTTTATTATAGGTTTTATCAATTTAAAATTTGTTCCTTATAGGAGCTAATCCTAAAGATATACCTTCATCTAAATCACTCAGTACAATGCTTCATTCTTTGGATATACAGGGGAATCCTGTTAATTCAACCTAATGTGGCTGAGAGTGTGTCAAGTTACCGAAATGTCTAGTTATACGGAACAAGGGGTCTGTTATTCACAACTCATAACATAATACATAAATGCATGTTCTAACGGAATACAGGAAACAGAAAAGTATAAGATATCCTAAAATGTATCGTCTATTAATGTTTCCACTTATTCTGGTCTCTTTGGCACATCCAATTTAATTGCCATTGTCATGTTAACTTGTCTTTCCTTCTCATTTGACATTTTCACTGGCACAAACACAACTCAATACAACACTAATAGTAAGTCTGAAATCTGAGAAATGATACTGTAACCAGAAATATGTAACTAAAAGTTTAGCTTACCATGTATATACTGGGTAAAGCAATAAACCTTCAAATCCTCTAAACAAGTGCTTGTGCCATGTATCCACATTACTAGCAGCAAGTTTTTGATTTCATGACAATGGTCTACCGGCTGCTTATGTTCTGACTAGATATCGAAGGTCAATTAACAGTCAGTCGTTTTGTTACTGTGAGGGAGAATGCTGTAGGTTCTATAGATGCACTAATTAAAATTTACATATACTGTTTATACTGCACAGCAGATTATAGAAATTATTACAGGCAAGTTTAACAATAACAAATAAAACAATTAAGATCAAAAAGTTGAGTTATACAGAATGTAGAGTAATCGAGCGTCTAGTTATCAGTGTTCTATTGTATTAGTTTCTAGCGGAATTTCCTTGCTGTTCTCTATAAATTTCAAGCCCAATTGCCATAAAGCACTGTACCAATCCCCCCACCACCTAAGGAGAAGATAGCTGAAGAGTTGGAGAAGAGAAAGAGTTGGTTTATTTCGCCAAGAAAGAGTTGATTTACCTCATGGGATAAAGGAACATAAGTTCAAGAAGGCCAAAATTAAGGATGGGTGATTAGAAGGTGGAAGGTTAGTGTGGTGCCACTATAGCACCCACATTAGTCTGTGACAGATAACTTGCTGCTGTGCAATGAGTGGGAGCAGGGAAGGATACATGGGTATTGTCTCCAGGTCCTTTTAACTTATGCAGTCTGTTAAACTACACATATGCCTTAAATTTATCTTTTTCAACCAGTTTACAGCTCATTTACAGATTTAGAAGGTTCCAGTCAGTTTAAGGAACACAAGTTATTCTAGGATGAGGTACATCTCAAAAAAAAAAAACAGAGCCTTCTTCTGGAGCTATGTCAATTTTCTAGACGATTTTATAAGCTTTTGCCTGGCGCTGTAATTTTCTGTCCACTTCCAAAAGTGCATTAATTAATGAACCACCTATCACTTGGATCCAATGTTTAAAACCAGGCAAACAAAAAAACAGATCCAAACTACAGAGAAAGAATAGATAACAACCAGTCAAGAAACGTGCTCATAATAAAAATTGGTGCTGTGCAGTCATGTCACATAGGAGAAATTAAGTAATATTTCAATTCAGATATAAACTATACCTTGTACAATTTATATACCATTACTCCTATAGCTTGAGTTGCTTATTAATGAAGTTATAAGGTCTAATACATACTTAAAGCTGTCTTAAAAGGCTATAACACACAAGAACAATTTCCAAGTGGAAACAGAAATTTGGCTAATATAAAGCTAGAAGACAGCAATTAGAAAGGGACCGAGATTCAAGGTGCCAAATAGCGGAGTTTCATAATCAGTGCTTCAGAGTTGCAGAGTGGTAGCATAAATTCTAATCTTACATTATAGCTAAACTTTTACCTTGTGTATTTTTTCTTTCTTTTGACTTAGGATTGCATATTCCATGTTCTTAAAGTCTTTTAGTTTAGTCAAACAGAATTAAAACTAATAATCTATAGTGGTTTCTTTAGTGCTCTTGAGAGAGAATTGCCATTAAATAAACAACATTTGTTCTAGAGGATTTCATCATTGCTTGCACAAGCATTATTAGTATTTAGGTTAACCTCTTCAGCCCAGGTGAAGAATTAAAACTGAATAAATAAAAATTTGATGTGTTGCACTTACATTACTTTCTCTGCTCATGTGCTAACCATTCTTACAAACTCTTATTCTTATATCTTCATGTTAGTCGAGATAACATTTGCAGAAATTATCTTATTGCTTATTTCCTTGTAGGTACAAGGGGAATATGGGAACACAGTAGGCTTTCAGCGATAGTCAAATCTTTTAAAGCTTTCAAATTCTGTTCTCTTTGCAGGCTAACATAAAAAAATGAATAACGATGTTCCATTTGATTAAACTTAGTTTTCCAAAACTCACACAAATAAGAAGGAATATCTCAGAAATGGTTCACTCTATAAAAAAATTTATTTGGACATAAATTGTGTGTTTTAGCAAGATCTACATTTTTTTGTACAGTAAGATTTTGTCTATCTCGTATGGTTTACCAGCTATACAACAGTCATCTAGAGCAAACAGGACCACATAGGCTATAGCCAGAAAATTCCAAATATACATATCGTTTGCCATAAAAATATCTCAAACATATGGCATTTTAATCAAAACTGTTAGAGCCATTTTTGAAAAATTTTCCATATAAAGGTAGTTTAGGGTGGAGCAATTTTCTTCAAAATCTTAAGTGTTGCATCCTTGAAAGACAATCTTAAATACCAACTTTTCGTTTTTGAGTTATGCTGCTCATAGAGTGACAGACACACTGACACTGGCACATGCACACACACAGGCCTTTTCATAAAAATGCTCTTTTTTGGACTCAGGGGGCCTCAAAACATATTTCCAGTGAAATCTTGACATCAAATTTCTGGGTGGAATACAATACTTCCCCTACTTACTATACGTAGTAGAGAAAGTAAAAATGGGCTTTATATCGAGAGATGTGAGCACCTCAGCATTTTTTGGAGCATTAATCCACTCAGTCACAAGACACTTTTGCTATACTGTTTTACTTCATCATCATGCTTTCAGATCAATCCCGATCCATTGTTTTATAAGCTTTCTGCAGCTTCTTTGCATGATGCTAATGAACATTAGTTATTGCTAATTAGTAGGGCCCGGATTTTATGCAATATCAAATTATGAAATATGTACATAAATATATAACCAAAATTGGTGAAATATGTAATGAAGCAATTATATGTAATATCCAAAATTTTATTTACTACAAAACATAAACGAAGACCACTTGGAGACCTGTGAAGCATTAAGATCAGAAGAAACTACAGTTCAAAAGTATTGGAAAGCACGAATGCTAATGGCTTCATTGCCAGATGCAAGGCACTAGAAAACAACAACAACAAAACATAAACTCACCGGTAGGCTAGTAAAATCTTTATGTTTACTGTTAATCAGTTCACTTTTACTACCGAGTACAAGTTCTCCCATCCAAGCATTTAAGTCACATTACAACTGTATGCACAATTAATTATAATATACTTTTCCAAATGCTCTGTTGTCATGCACGGTCTCCTGTCTCACAACATGTTTTTATAAATTGAGAAAGATCGCTCAACTTTGCAAGAAGCCAATGTGCATATTTTACAGTGGGATTGTGCTAGGAATAATATTATCAGGGGGTTCTACATTTTTACCATTAAATAAGCGACACAAAATAAGATTTAAGTATCCAGGGTTCTTAATCAGCACAGATTGCAATTTAGTGAAAACTACACCACCCACTTCACCTGGCACAACACTCACGTTTTGAACTGCATTTTCCATTATTCCTACAGCTTCTTGAACAGGCATACCAGAAGTTTCCAGTTTCTTGATATTGTTAGGAAGCCAGCTGAAGTGACTTGCAATGTATGAAATTGAACTGAGCACTTTAGAACTGTTAAATGCTGGCAGGGATTCACTCACAGATACTGTTGGATCAGAAGAAAACCTCTCCTTCCTGACTTCACAGCTTCCAAGTGCTTACTGTAGAAAATCACAGCTTCAATCTATGTTGCCCACCTTGTTATCATGGGCTCCGGAGGCACAAGTATGTAAAGTAGCTGCTGCTTGTAGCATTGTACACAACAAGGACATTTCAAGAAAACCTTCTTCATTGCTGATATGTATTTACTTTTGGGAAATTATCTCTGTCTCTGTCACTTGTTGCAATGCACGAGCTGCACAGGTAACATGCACTAAGTTTGGATAAAATACAGTAAGCGATTTCCCCGCTTTCAACATGTATGGAGCTGCATCTGTGTACAACAATAGTACCCTCTCTTCTTTTACGCCATTTAGCCATAGTGTCTTAGGTCCATCATTTATAAATTTAGCGATTGTTGAACTATTTGTTGCATCTAAAGGTTTACAACAAATTAAATAGGGTTTTGATGCAGCTTCAGAGTCCAACTTGCCCACAGATTAGTGATGAAATGGTCTGCAGCGTTTGCCGTCTCATCAGCAGAAATCCATATAGGTGATTGGCCTTTGTCAGCCTTGATTTTTTCGAATGTCAACATAACAAGAATACAAATAATTCTTCCTAAGAGTGGACTCACTGGGAATGTTGTGGTTGCAGTATTTCTGTAAGAAATGTTTAAATTCAGGTACCTGAAGTTTGTCCCTGGGTATGTTCCCTGCAACTAATGCCATGCAGTTCTTTATGCAACACCATTAGATGAGGTAGACTGCCTCTGTAACTGTGTAAGTAGTACCTGTTTCTTTGAAGAACCACGTTTATTTCTAATATGTAGATTGCTTTGTAAGCTGTTCAATTTGAGATTTCATTGTACACCCTATACGTTTACCACAAGTTTGGCAGAGGACTATTTACCATCATTGGTTAAAGTACTGTCAACAGAAATCCACGTTTTTAACTTTGATGATAATGAAGATGCAACCGGTGCCATGATTAACTTATATGCAACTGACTATTATAAATTCTGAAGCGTTTTCCTTTCTTTTTCTCACACATTTAAAACTAGTCATTGTTGTCCGCATTGAACATATGTACTGTAGCTTTGAATGTAATGATAATCTATAGGATTGACAACAATGGATGAGAACCACAATAATAAAACTTGCAATATTTCTCCCCTTTCTTACTATGTAACGAGTGGGTGGGTGGGTGGGTGGGTGGGTGGGTGGGTGGGTGGGTGGGTGGGTGGGTGAGTGAGTGAGTGAGTGAGTGAGTGAGTGAGTGAGTGAGTGAGTGAGTGAGTGAGTGAGTGAGTGAGTGAGTGAGTGAGTGGTGGTGGTTTTTAAGGGCCCATCAACAACTATGTCATTAAGGCCCAAAGTCCAAAGATAAAAATAAGCAAACAACTATTAAAACCTCAGCCCTAAAAAGCTAAAAAGTGAAAGTTAAAACAATTAAAAAATTGAAGTTAAAAGAGCAATGAAAGTTAAAACAGCTAAAATTTAGAACAGGTAAAACGTAACTTACTAAAAACGTCAGCTTTTAAGATGTTTAAACGGTAAAAAACAAAAGAAGTAAAACTTCCTAAAACTCTAAAACCACCAAAATAAAATACACCTAACACTTGCTTACCAAAATCAATATTTGCAACAAACCGCAATACTGTAGTTACAGCTACTGGGTCATTGCCTGAAACTGAGCACAGTGTAAGACCCAGGCCAAGGGACTTGCACTCACGAGCATATCGCAGACAAGCAATAAGGACATGTGTGACGGAGAGTGGACATATAACGATAATGAATGAAATTGATGAAAATGTATAATAAATCCACAATAATATTAAAATATGTAAAATTATATATTATGGTACCAAATATGTATTATAGCTCAAAATATGTAATTTAAAACTTTGGAATAAGTGTCCTACCAGGGTATTTTGTCAACATTTTAGCTTTTCTTATAACTACATATACAGGAACAGAATATGTTGTTGTTAGCTAATGCTGGATTTCTGACAATGAAGTCATTAATCCTCTTGCTCTCCAATATTTTTCACTGATGGATGGGGCAGGAACAGAATATGTAATCACATAAAATCTGGACTCTACTGATTACAAACAGGAGTGAACAGAACTGTTATATGCAGCATATAACATGTTTTTGACAAAATTGAAGTTGTCAGTGAAGCTATAATCTGCAGGTTGCATGAGAGATACAGAAACCTAGGGGCAGCTGATTCACCTGATATATTAAATATAACCAGGTTGTGGCATCAAAATTTTGATCTAATTCACCTTTCCATCTTCAGCCTACATGTAGTTAGTATATATATGAGAATAATTGCTCAACTCTATATTTAATTCTAGCACATGGGTAGAAGTTTGGTAATAGAAGTACTTGCAATCTTTGAGGTTATAACACTCCTACTACTATAGTCTTGGAGGCATGCTGGATACATAGGAATCAGTAAGTGTTTCATGGTGCCATTGATGGTCAAAGCCACAATAGCACAGTAAAGCTAAAGGTTCATACTTGGAACCTTTGCCACGGCACTGAATTTTTCAAGTCTGATTCACCTTTCCAGATTCTCTGGTTTCACTTCTTAAGCACACATGTTTTTTGACTCAGTTGCACTACTATTATTTCCTCCAAAACAATATTATTTATCTCAAATACAACCTCAAATATTAAACACACCATTGTCCTTAATCTCCTAAATAGAAGTAGTTTCAAAACACATTGTCTATAGGACATAAATAAGATTTCAATATATGGAAGTCAAACTTAGGTTTGACTTAGGTTTACATTTAAGTGTTACATTCAATGCTTCCCTTATACATGAAGTGATAATGCAAAAAACAGTTTTAACAGGTATCACAGCAACTGTAGAAACGAGTTGGATGTTTATTACCTTCACTTACTTTTGCATTTGCCAACTGCAAATGCTCCTGGAGCTAGTTGGTAAATAAAAAATTGAAGGTAATAAACATCTGACTTGGTCTTACTTACCAGTTAGTAACACTTTGCTGTCCTTAACTTCTGTTTTATTTACCTAATTGGTATTTTTCTAGTAAAAATATAAAATTCTGTGTTTTACAACACAAATAGAAATGCTACTATACACTTATAGAAACTCATAGAAAATGGCACACAATAATGCTCATGACTCTTCATGTGCAACTTTCTTGAACCTTGTTCCTAATATTTACAAATTAAGCATCTTCCATTTTCTTTCAGTCTTTTTTTGACAGTGTATGCCAAGGTAAATGGACTTTTAATCTAAAAGTTTAATTTCATGCTTCAACTGCACAGTTTGTCACATCAGTTTACACAATATTGTGGTTTTCATAAATTTTCTTTTAAGAAAATGGAACTAGTTAAATGTTATTTTCCAACAATGGTTTGCTTATACAGATTCTAAAAACCTACTACAGGGTTCTTCATTTAAAACCTAATGGAGCACATGGCATTTTGCCTCTCCCGCAACCTTGCTGGATTCCCCCACTGTGTGCACGGGCTAGTATTGTGCCGGCCAACAACATAGACAGGCACTTGCCTCTAGAGCAACGTACTTTTGTGTGTAAAAGTTATAAATGGGAATCACCAAGTCGTGTTCGCACAGCATATATTCAAATGTTCCCTGGTGAAGTGCCTCCTTCCAGATTTACAATTCATGAGATTGTGAAGAATTTCAAAATCACTGGTTCTGTGGCAACCAAAACAATGAAAGTGTTAATGTACAGCTTTAACAGAGGAAAAATTAGGAGAAATAGGTGCATGGTTTGAACGTTCACCAACCAAATCCATCCCAAAATGAGCAAAAGTGTGAATTTCAGTCTTCTGCACATATAGCAACTAAATTCTTAAAACTAAAACCATATAAGTGTACAAGTGTCCATGCTTTAAAACAAGGTGACCCAGTGTCATAAATGCATTATTGTGAATGGTTTCTTTCATCAGTGAATGATGGTTTAATTAATCCACAGCTTCTGTTCTTTTTCGACGAGACGTGGTTCCACCTAAATGGTCTTGTAAACGCTCATAACAATCGGTACTGGGCCTCTGAAAATCCACATCGCATTCAAGGAATCCCTCATTATGATCGGAGAGTTGGAGTTTGGTGTGCTGTTAGTGCTAGACACATAATGGTCAATATTCTACAAGCACACTGTAAATGCAGAGAGGTACCGAAATGACATTTTGACCCCATTTTATCATGAACTGACAGTCGAAGAGAAATCATATGGGTGGTTTCAACAAGATTCTGCAACTGCCCACACGGCAGAGGAGTCCATGAATAAAATCAGGGAAGATAGTGAGATTAATGCTGGTGTCTGACCCTCTTGCTCCCCCGATCTAACAGTGTGTGATTTTTACTTGTGGGGTAATCTGAAAGACAAAGTTTACAAGACAAATCCTCATACATTGGAAGAACTAAAACAAAATATTACAATGAAATTGGAAACATTACAGTACCCCAACTTAATCATGTGAATCAGAATGCATTCTCCTGATATAATGCTTGTTTAGCTGAGGGTGGACAACATTTCCAGCTCTTCTATAAAGTAAGTGTTATACATGCTTTACATGCAGAATTTATGTAGGAACAAAGCCTGCCGTGTCACACCCAATCGTGCACAGGTGAAATATTGTGCACCCATTAGGTTTTAAATGAAGAAGCCTGTATTTTGTAGTTGCATCTCTCCAGTTCCAATTTCTGCTAATGAAATATTTTATTTTCATTCTAAAACCTTTCTTTTGATTTTACTCTCTATTATAGAACTCAATAATTTATTTTATATTGGCTGTACATACTTATCCTTTTAGATCTCCACTTCTTTGCATTATGCTGTGCTAGGAGCAGACAAAGTTCAAAGAATTATGCATAGTGGCAAAATACATTTTCATGAGATTATGCTCTTTTGCGTGTTATCTTATGGTTATATATATATATATAGTTTACATGATCCTATACTTTCAAGATAAACTTTGCACTGACAAATAGCTTATAAATTTATGTTAAAAAACTATAAATTAAAAAAGTTGTATTATAAAATTGTTACTTCTTTTATGGAAATGTTATCATTACAAAATTCTGCTGTTACAAGAAAGGTTAGACTTTAGGTGAACTATGCCATTATTGGTAACTTAAAACACAAGGCTCTAAATAGTCCATGACAATTTTGCAATCTCTACTTGATGCAACAAAATTTCATACCTATAGGATACACAAACAATTCAGCTATAACATAGGACTTTTACTTAAGTGCATGAAAACCTTTACATAACACAAAGCTGCCTTTGCACCTGTTCATCTATTAATAAATTAATAATGTATAACAAACAGAGAAAACTTTTGAAGGACAAGTAGCATTTTATTCCTGATCTGTTTATCTCTTAATTATTAGATGAGCCAACCATAATACAATCTGTCTTTTCTTATTGAAAATCAATGTATTTGGTTGAATTCCTGATTGCTTCAGCATAGAAATGTTCCATGTGTACACATTCTAGTACCAAAACATGCATTTGTAGCAGTTTTGAGTTGTTAATTGAAATGGGAATATATTTTATGCCTCTAGAATGAAACCTATCAATATACTTTATCAATAAATGTTTATACAATCTAAAGGAACTATAAATAATTTTTCAATATATTAATTTTATATAAATCACTCTGTAAACTTAAAACTGTAACATGGACATTGTTAGAAATTTCTAAGCAAATCTATTATCATATCATGACTAGCAATGTCCAAAAACTTGCCATCTTATAACACTCCATGCAAATCCATATTTTGGTTACAAACTCACAATGTACCATAGAGAATTTGATATCTGGTGTTGAAAGTCACTTTGTCCCTGGGATATTCCAAGTTTTGTTTCCAACGTTATTTCAATAACCAGGAAGCTGCAATGGCTGCTTGTCGGTTGTATATCTAGTAGGTTTTGCCACAAGAACAATTTTATTGTGATTACCACTTTGTCTGAATCTTTTAGAGTTTATTGAAATACAATTTATTTTTGGCATTTGAAATGGAAAACAACTTAAACAGTAATATTTATGGTTCTGCTAGAAAAAGCGTATGTAAATTAGCCGGATGAAAGAAGCAGAAATTAAAAAAGAAAGGTATGTTAACCAAAAGTGCACAACTAATAGCTTCACAATTAATGAATTATTTATTAGCTTATAATATTACATAATATTGAAGGCTTAGATCTTACAACTTACATAAAATTCATTGTTGGAGTCTTTGATGGACAGCAATATATTAAATTTAATGAGTGGGGATATTATTTTATACATATGAACTGAGGAGCAGAATACTCAGATTGTTTTAAAATTTAATACTGGACAATACCTTTCTTTTTTTGTTTGCTTTAGGTATATGCCAAAATCAGTGCCTGTTTACCCCCAATTCCAACACAGGGAAGATTAATTCAATGCAGGCCAGTTTCAATGAAAGACAAATGATTTCCATAGTCTGCATTACACAATGTGATATGGTCCATCCAGTTAATTTTATATTCAAATATGTAGAGATCAGAGCTGCTAAGAGACATAGGTCATTACAGTACAAGAAAGTTGAAGCAAGGCCTTACCAAAACAGAAAAGTACTTTTTCTACAATTCCAAGAAAAAGAAAAGTATCACTATTTGTAAAGCAATGTCACGCAAGAGAGAATTTAAACAAGAGGCTGTCTCTTCAAAAAGAGAAAATACTATGAAATTTATTAATTCCTTGAATATTTAGAAAGCCATTATTTTCAAGGACAGACTGCAAGAAAATATTTATCTGCTGATTTCAATATAAGAAAACTCTAGGAAATGTGCAAATCAAATCCTGAAGACATACCAGTTAACTCTCTTAGAGCCAAATGGTGCAGTGACTTCTGGGCATTTAAGTGCCAGAGCAAATGTGAATGGCTTCAGAAGTACAGCTGCCTCAATGCTCGAGCCAATTATATAGGCTTGCAAAACATTATACTGTTGCAATATTTTTGGACATCCTGTAGTGACAGAATGCAAACCCTTGTAAGGGTCCAGACTTTGTCCTATCAAAGGCAGGTTCATAACAGTATTTCTGGCTTTCATAACACTAACAACTCCTCAATCTATATGTGGTGCACTTCCTGTGAAAAAATGGCAAGTGGTTCTTGCAAGGTTTTTGCAGCAGGTGCAGAAGATGAAAAGCTGTTAGAATATTCTGATCAGTGTGAGATAAATGCCAATGAGCTTTTATCAGATAGTGGCACTGAAATTGATTTTTATAATGTCACCCCCAGTACGCCAACCCCCATCCCACTTAGCTTCATTAATAATTATTAATATGTTTAATAATGTAATTTCCTATTGGAGAAAGATTAATTACAGCTGTGTGGGAATAATACATTTACATTTCAGCAGAATAGTTTGCAATAATTATAGTGTGTCAAGACTAAAATGATAAATCTTTACTTAACCTTATTGGTGAGTGCCTAGAAAAAATACCTAAACTGTACTTGTGCACCTCATTCTCTTATAGTATATAATTTTACACCAAAGGAGAGGAGTGTTGTGTTTAACACTCCACTGAATGACCAGAAGTGAGAAGTCCTACATTTGACACCAAAGTGAGTGATAATAGAAGAAAGAAGAGTCTCTTGTTTGACACTCTAGTGAGAAAACAGGCTGCTTGGTGCATGGTTCACACATACTATGCCAAAAGAAACAAAGTGACAGAGAAAACTGAATTAAATCACAATACACACAATGGAATTTGGCAGAAAAACAGTTTAGCATATAGCCATAAGGGGTCATCAGGCACTCATCATTATTAAAATTAAAAAAAAAAAAAAATGTTTTTCTTCCTGTGTTATTAATCCAAATAAACCATTTCCCACAGAGAAGCCTTACATGTTTAGTAAAAAAACACCTCTGCATAAAAGGGTTAATTGTGTAAGGTGGTATACATGTATCCACTATTCTTCAACCTTATGTTCTTCATGTGCTCCATTCAATTTGTTTCTTTCTGAAATGTATTATTTTTAGTGCCTACAGAAGGCAGCTTCACCATATCTTGCAGTTGTAATGTGTCTAAACTGACAGACAAGCATTACAGGTCAGAAACAACATGGACATGGTGCAGGAAAGCATCTGTAAATGGTTTACTGTGATGTAGAAGCACAAGGAACATTTTTACACAGATACCTCTCTTCAAATTTTGTTGGTTGTAACATTTATAGAAGCAGTCCTTCTATTATTCCTTCTTTAAACAAGAACTACAAAATGCTTTGATCAATACAATAATGCAGAGCACAAGTACCTTCAATAAATTTTTTACAGTACCAAGAATACAATGGCCAGTATTATTCATCGTGGTTTGTGTTACACTTTATTAAAATGGACAGGCAAAGTTGTAGGGGTGAACATTTCTCTAAGATTTTTTTTGGGTTTAACTACATGTCTTTGTATCATATTTTGCTAATGTGCATATTTCTTTAAATATTGTACCTGCTTTACTATTCTAAAAAGGCTGTTGCAAATAAAAATACCACTAACATATTTTTACAAGTGAGAAATACTCTATTTAAACTGTACATAACAAAGACTAGAGTTTAATAGCATCTTAATGTCCAAATATTGGACAAACTGAAGATAGGTGTTATTCCTTTTATTATACACAATCAGAATGTAGCACTCAGATCTTTTATTAAAACTATTAAAAAAAAACTAACTACATTACTGGCAGACATTTAAAACATAATCTAAAAAAAGCTTGCCTTCCATACT
Organism: Tenodera sinensis; assembly: GCA_030765045.1. Lineage (NCBI taxonomy): Eukaryota > Metazoa > Arthropoda > Insecta > Mantodea > Mantidae > Tenodera > Tenodera sinensis. Next base: position 115,604,409 of record CM060962.1, read on the forward strand.
CAATCAACAATGCTCCTACCAAACAAGGAACATCAGTCCAATGAAAATGCTACAGTACAAAAGCTTTCCAATGAACCCACATTCTCCTATCAGATTACAAATAGTCTTAAAATGAAATTGCATAAATGCTATACTTAATCATGACAGTGTGTATGAATGCTGCTTTAAGTTTCTCTGTACACTTAGAAACAAAACTGAACACAGTAACCATTTTATAAAATGTTAAGTTACCTCACTCAGATTAGCTCACTCTGTTTTCGTACATGTACACATCTAGTACTGAGTGCTCACGCAGCTTCTCAGTTGATCTTCAATTGATGATCAAATTGCTCCCACATATCCTGATAAACAACAAATAAGTGAAATTACTAAACCTACAAGAAAGGTACATAACATTCATAGTGGAGGTAGAAAAACGACTCTTACCATTTTTGTATCTTAAGGCAATGTGTCTATGAGAATAAAAAAACCCAGTTTTCTTCTGATTGCTTTGAATTTTTTTGCCACACACTCAGAACAAAACATTTATAGTACACACAATATTTCTATGTCCTACATCAAACCATTTTTAAATTATTAATATATTTTATTAATAATAAATCACTTTTTGATATGCCAATATGAAATGACCCTTGGACCCTACAGTTTGTTGTATCTCTCCTAAATTCTTAATTTGATTTCAACACATGCACCCATGCACACACACACACACACGCAGAAATTGTCATACAGCTATTCCTCAGATTTCATTAGTTCAAGAGAAAAAAATTTTTTGTATACGATTTGATATTTTAAATTTTTTCAATATGACTTATGAAAAATATTTAATTTCAGCTCAATTATTTAATATTTTCTGACCAGTGCATGACAAGTTATACCTCAATCTCTGAAGCTCTCCTGAAAATGTCAAGCTAATAAGTTATAAACTGGAGTCCATGGAGCATTTTGAATAGTGAAAATTGATGGAAAAAAAAAAAAAAAGAAGAATTGAGAAAAATAGATTCTGAAGTTTAACAACATATTTTTGTACTTTGCCTAAATCTAATCATCTCAAAATTCCCCAGCACCATATGTGGGACCCTCTGTTGCTTTCTTCTTGACCTTAGTAGCAGTTTCTGAGAATTTTAAGTTTGGTTGTTTCTTAGTATGAAAAATTTCCTTTCGATTTTCCATTGTTCACAAAATTTAGGGATTTATTGTTCTTAGCTAATCTCTACACTATGCAGTTTTGCTAATTTTTACACTAAACTGATAAAATATCTGCTTATTACTACTTTACTATAAAGTATGAATAACTTAAAACCTATTAAATACCTAAACAATGCCTAATACGTACCTGGAACACTGAAATAACCTGGCAAGATTATTGGTTGGGTTGGTTGCTAGGGTGCACAACTACTGTGGTTATTAGTGCCCAAACAAGGCAATAAAACAGAAAGTGCAGGCATTACACCTGCAGCTTAAAACGGTTGAACAACTAAAAAGTCACCCAAATAGTGCCAGCATCTGTAAAAGCAGAGCAAATAAAAAGACCGAGAGATATAGAACACAGAATTGCAGCAACAACCAAACGACCTAATAAAAACAAGATAAAATCTGAGATTCAGGCGCAACCAGCCTTACCACTAAAATGGATAAAACATAAGACATGGTCTATGGTAGTGACAGTATCTGCCAGCACTTCAGCAAGGGTAGCTGGAAGACCCAAGGACACACATAAAGGAGCTAAAAACTGGCAGTCAATTAAAACATGCTGCACCTTCAAAGCCCCATGATGAGCACAGAGCAGCGCAGTGTTCAAGGACTAGTGCCTGATACGTCATCTCGCTAAAACTACCTCCTTGCGACGATAGGTGCACAAGGAAGTCTTCCAGGTGACAGGAAGGGGTTTCACCTCCCTAAGTTTGTTCCCCTGAGTATCTGCCCATGCGGCCCTCCACCACGAAACAATACAACTGCTTAAAAACGTGCTAAAATCAATCACAGGGAACATAAGCGATAAAACACCTGGGACCTAAAACAGCAGCCTTTGCAGCAGAATCGGCAACCTCATTTCCCTGCAGGCCTACATGGCAAACAATAAATTTTCCACTGAAACCATTAATATAACACTTGTATGGAAGTGGATATGTCAATATGCACTGTAAAAAGTCCCATAAGTCACGCATCCACCCTCCAACCCTTCAGAGAATCCTCAGATAAGGGATGAAGATTTATAGGAATTAAAGCAACCTGATGTATATATTTACAGTATTAACCAGCAAATATTTTTTTGCAAAATGTGTAGAATTTTGGCACATAAGGGATTTGGGAAATTGATTGTAATCTTTAATTTAGTTTTTCCCATTATGAGGTTGTTTGACTTAAACCACTTTTGCACACCCAGTCGAGAATTAACTTAATGTATGATGATCTCAAATTGAAGAAAACTGAAAATGCAAAATATTTAGGAGTACATTTTGATAAGAAACTAACTTGGAGGAACCACACAGAACACATAATTGATAAAGTTACTAAAAGATTTATATTACTGAAAAGACTAGCTGGAACAAAGTGGAGTAGTTCTAGAACTACATTAAACATAACCTGTAACACCTATATAAAACCAGTCCTTACATACTGTGGAGAAATTCTAATAAGTGTCAAAATCTAACAAAACACATTTAGAACAAACACAAAACCAAGCTCTGCCCTTAATAACTGGAGCAACAAAAATTATACCAATTGAAGCTCTACATATCACTTCTAACAAACCAGTTATAATAGAACTTGAACGACAAGTATTACTTACCTATGAGAAACTAAAAAGGCTCCCAGATTCAGATAAATGGGCAAAATATCACATATCTAACCTAACCATGAAAACTCAAGTTGGATTTATACAAGTAGCAAAATTAATAGAAAAATTAGAAATACCAAAAAACAAAGAACATAATACATGGTATCAACCAAATTGATAATTTCAGCATTGATTATAATCTAAATTTAAAGAATTTCATTAATAAAAGAGAAACTCCTCCAGATCTGGCTAAGGCTTTAACTTTAGAAACTATACACACAAATTACTCTTCTGTAAACTGGACACACATATATACAGATGGATCCCTCTTAGATGAATATGGAGCTGGATCTGGTGGAAAGTGCAAATTCTTCTCTTTCTAGCAACATGCTGGAAGAAATACTACAAATTTTGATGATGAAATTTTAGCTATTTATCTTTCACTCCAAAACATTATTTGGTTGCAACGATGTAAGAATATTTTTATTTTGTCAAGATTCCAAAGCAGCAATTCAATCTGTAGCATCAACATTCTATTCAAAGATGGAAAACATTCTAGAAGTTCAAAATACAATCCAAACCATTAAAGAACTTGGAAAATGTGTAGTTTTACAATGGATTCCAGCCCATTGTGGAATTCAGGGGAATGGAAAGGCTGATATATTAGCAAAAAAAGGATATAAAATTAAACAGAAATAAATAAAAGCCTTTTCATATGAATCAGTTAAAAGGATTATAAAGAAAAAATCAATGATACTTACAAATCTGGACTAACTAAAAAAATTGGTAATCAAAATATGAAAATATTTCTAGAAAATCCCTCTGTAATTCAGAATTGCCACGTAAATCTGCTGTTACCATGATGTGGCTTACTAATGGACATGATTGCCTGGGAAAACATCTCCATAGAATTGGTATACTAACCTCTCCAAATTGTGTATTGTGCTCTCAAGATATAGAAATTGATAGAGAACATGCACAAAACTGTGCAGCTTTACAAAATTATCAAGATATAATATCTAAGTACTGGGAAGCAAGAAGGAGAATGACTTCATTGTTGACTCCAGAGGAACACACACACGTGCACACCCATACACCCCCCCACACACACACACACAACATACAGGACAGGAAATTCTAGGATTAGTTAAAAGGACACAAGAGATCTGAATGGTTTGATGATGAATGTAGAAGTAGGGTATTGGAAAGGAATGAAGTCCAAAAGAAAATGTTAAATAGAAAGACTAGATCTAACACAGAGGAATACAGACAGAAGAGAATAGAAGCTGATAGAGTGTAGATGGAAAAAGGATTTTGAGAGGAGGTGGATTGCAGGACTTGAGGAACAGTATAACAGTAATGAGGTACCATCTTTCGCAAAAGTAAATACCCAATTTTAGTGAGACCTGCACGAAGGGTCACCTAATTCTTAGGCGTACTTGGATAGATGGTATGAGAATTAAATTAGTCATATGCTTCCCTTGCTGTTCAGAGGACATGGTAGCCATGCCACCTCACAACTCACCTCACTTCACCTTGCAGTTTTGAAAAGCAATATTTCAGCAATTCTTCTACATTAACTGGCATACACTGCAGATTCAGCTTTAGTTCACCTGCAGAACATATGTTCTTATTGTGCTTCAATTAAGTTGTGAACTAGAACTAAAAGTGATTCCAGTGGTGGTGCTAGGCTTATAGAGTTTAATCAGACCAAATTTGTGTATTCGCTATAGCGGAACTGGCTGAGGTGTGTTCTTTCAAATCAACAGTGTGGGCCGACATTGGTTTGAATCCCATTTAAAATTCTCATTATTTATATATCCTGTGCAAAATATAAAATTATATTTGATATTTATTTTGTTCTAATCTTATACATTTTGAGCTATCCCTGAATTGGACCCTAGCCCTTTTATCTTGGACAGTTCTTTGCAACACATACAATTGCATTTATCACGGCACGTGTTTAAAACATTCTCATATTATTACTCTTTATTTAAATAATTGCATTTATCTGTTCTTTATTTTTAGTCTTTCTCTTTCATTTCTATTTGTGTTAAATCCCTTTTTTTTTTTTAACTCCCCCTGTACCCTATTTCACATACACTTCCTTGGTTTCACTTTTACGAACGCGTAGTTAAACTGATTTAACCTAACTTCCCTCCTTCTTTAACTCCTAACTAACAGCTTCAAAACCATTTGCACTGTCTCCTCACACAGCGAGGTGTACCAGTTGCTTGTTTGTTCTTATCTTTCCACACATGATATCTAGCTTTCTGATCACCTCCCTTTTTGCAACCATACATAATACCCGTTTCCCGCTTAGACACATCCACTGCTATGTCATCTTTTTCGCTCGTATTTTTTCTAATTTTCTTTGGAATTGCCCCCTTGCATTCACTATTTCATACCCTAATAAACTCACTTATTAATTCACTCCTTTCAACCTTTTCTTTTTCCTTCTTTTTCTTCTTCTTCTCCTCCTCCTCCTCCTCTCCATTACTTCCTATCTCAGCTGGAGCTTTACTCAAGGTCGTTTCTCCCACCCGTGCTGTACTGCACAACCCACATGTTGCTAGTACATTTTGAAGAGTTTGCACTTCCTGATCGTTCACCTCCTTAGTTGGTGTTGTATTCTGTTGATCCAAGCTCTCCATCTCAATTTTGTTTTCCTGGCTCATTGTCTTCTTTTTGTCCACCTCATCATTTTTTCGCTCTGATGTCCCTTCTGTCATTTTTCCATTGATCCATAGCTGCACATTTCTAATGTATGCCACTTTTCCTTGCTTATGTGCCAATCTTCTTTGTTCTATTAATCTTCTCAGTATTTCTCTTTGCTTAATAGTTAACCCTTAACTGCCTGAATTTTTCAAAATCTGATATTTTTGTATATTTGCTGTTTATTTCCTTCATATACATTTAAATATTGCAAACAATGTGTTATTTGACCTTCAACACCTTTAGTGTGACTGAAACAGAGCGTGTCCATATGGACACGCTGGGCACTTAGACGCATATTTTAAATGTTTTCTATATCAGTCAAATTCAACTACAAATATTCTCAGGAAGCAGTATATAACAGATAACGCAACATTTGAACAAAATAATTATTATAAACTTATTTATAACAACAAACCAAAATAATAACCAAGAACTGCTGATGACTTCAGTTTGCAATACAATCCTACACATCTTCTCTTTTTCTCAATATAATGTTTGATGCCATCGTATCTTATGTCACTTAGAACACGCAATTTGCATACGCACAGAGGACTGGTAGAAGGTCTTCCTGCTCCTTTTAGAGGATTCATATACCTCTTTAGGTACACTTGCACAATCTCTCTTCTAAATTCCAACTGAGTAGTCCTAGCTCCTGTTCCCTTCTTCAATTGCCAGGCATTATGGATAGATACATCAATTAGCCAAGAAAGTAAAGCCCAATACCATTTCTTGTTTCTAATATTTATTCTGTACATGGCAATGTTTTCATCCATCCTATCCACTCCCCCCATGTGCTTATTATATGCTGCAATAATCTGAGGACGCTGTACTTGAACTGTCTTCCTCTTCTTTGCAGAATATCTTCTTACAGACGTTCCAGGTTCCACTCCTTCACATGTGAATGCTATTCCAACCACAGAATTGTCCATCCATTTTGTAACAATAACGCCTTCATCCTTGCAAAACGTATTGGTTTTCCTCTGATAAATTGTTTACAAGAATGTCTGCTAAAGTATTCAATCATTGATTCATCATAAGAGAGATTTTGCTGAGGAACAAAAAGCTTATTACATTTGTTTCTTACTCTTTCGATAAAGGGTCTAATCTTCCACATCTTGTCTTTTTCATCAATTTTGTTATTGTCATTACAATGCAAGTATCTGAGAATTTGTTCAAAGCGATACCTTCTCATGGCATTGCATACAAATTCATTTCTTGTGTCCGAATTTGAATCCCAATATAATCTCTTATTAGGAAAAGGGTTATAACTACTTAGGATGAGGATGCCAGGGAAACATCTCATTTCTTCACAGGTTATATTAGGACTTGGACAGTTCTTAAACAGTGCATAATTGTTTGACTCTTCAACTAGGAATTTTACGAGGTCATCATCAAAAAATAACTCGAAGATTTCCACAGGCGACATATCAACATATTGCAAAATTTTGAATCAGGAAAAGGCTTCAAATTTGAAGTTAGTGAACCATGAACCCAGGTTTTCTGCTTATTTCCATTTCTATAATCAATATTTCTTGGCTCTGTTTCAATCTGCGTATTTGTCAATCTTATTTCAGCTTCAGCCCGGAGTTGTCGAGCGTTAAGATTATCTGGAATTCCTCCTTCATCCTCATCACCAGAATCCTCATCTCTGAGAACTGCTGGATCGGGGGGTGCTATGTAAATTCCATCAGCCTGAGGAACATTGGTTTCTTCAAATATGTCTAAGACATCCTGCACAGTCAAACCTGGTTCTAAACATTCTGCGAGGCCTCTATTATGAAATCAAAGAGAAATAGAAACAAAATAATATTTGACCTTGTAACTGCCCAGTGTGTCCATATGGACACGACTGAAACACGGACGTCATAAGTGGAAGGTGAATAATTGAATAACAACTTCTCAGTAACAAAACAATTGATAAACTTATCTAGATACACTACACACAGTTTTACTTGGAATAACGAAGAATCCCTACATAAAACAATAGTTACTTCGCATCAATATGCTCCATTACCACAGTCAAAGCACTACCTACAATACAGACTGTCACAGATGCACTGATAATGGTAATAATGAATTGTTACAAGAATGCGCGTAAAGTTCAAACCCTCCCAGACAAGAATGCATGGTTGCCAACGCAAAAAATAATAACACGCAGACAATACAAAAAGAATAAAACTATTTAACAACCGTGTCCATATGGACACGCTGGGAAGTTATGGGTTAAATCCCTGTTGATGTAGATGTCTGTCCCTCTCAGTTTTTTGGCTTGTTTTATTACATCCGAGGCAAATTGCATGCTAATGAATTTCACTAAGATATTTCTTCTTCCTCTTCTGTTGCTGAATCTGAAAGCTTCCCAAATTTCGTAGCATCTTACTTCCATCCCTAATCTTCTTCCTAAAAGTTCTCGTATCTCTCTTCTTGCATCCCTTCCTGTTCTTTCCTCAATTCCTGTAATTACTAGATTGTACCGTCTGTTATCTTCCATTTCTTCCACTCTTCTTCTAATGTTCATCATCTCGTTCTTAACTTCCTCCACATTTCTATTAAACTCTTCTTCTCTATTAACCACTTCTGTACCTGTGTTTCTTACTAATAATCTTTCCAATTCAATCAATTCTCTGATCACATTATCGGTTGTTTCCCCAGCTGCCATGTTCCTTGTTCCCTTCTTCCTCTCACTTATGAGTGCTGTCACAAGACATGTCCGTCTCCTTCCGCTGCTGACTTAGAACTCCTATAAAATTATACAAACTAATGGAATCTATTTCTGATAAAGCTCCTCCTTAAGGTATTTTCATTCCGCGTACCATTGTAACTTTTCCCTCTGTCGTATGAATGCTGCAGTACGATTGAAATTTTATAACTGAATGCTTCATAGATATTAATTGCAATTGCTGAAAGTAAAGTAGGGAACACGCCTACCTCAATTGTCAAACATTCCTCCTGAAATTAATATTTCGCTTTAAATATTCACATTCAAAAGCATCTCTATAAAGTTCATAGATTATTACCATATTAAAATATATAAGCGTGTAATAATGTAAACTATAAGATCTGGATGCCAGTGAATAATGTAACTAATGATACATTAAACACAACAGAATGCAGTTGTAGATTACTTGAGGGTAAAGCAACCTTTGCACTCAGCAAGGTTGTCATGTCGTTTACTTCCAAGCATGATACAACATTGTCATGTCCACATCAACTCAATTTATAGCGGTGTGCCTTTATCCAATTCTCCATTCCTGATAAAAAGCTGTAGAGAATTAAACATTCTTGTTAATTTTGTATTTCAGAAAGTAAACATGCAAAAGGCAAGGATTGAACCCCTGGCAGCTAGCAGTTCGGAATTTCACAGTCAACAACGAAATGCTCTTGGTTATCTTCACTTGGGCATTCACGCTGTATCATATGATATTAAGCTTGTTGTCACTAACTTGACAGCTAATTTCAGAACAAGACAGAAATTTCATTTGCACCTTTAGAAATGGTTTGAGAATTTGCTTTTTCTTTTTGTAGTTTTGTAGATATTTGCTTGTATTTATTTAGAGGAACAAGAAAAGGGAATTTTTCTATCAAAAGCATGGATGACGCAGTGCTCAACGTGGAGTTTAAGTTCGTTTAGTTTATTTTTATTAATGACAGGCAAATGAGATTGAAATCGCTAGTATCAATAATTAATTTACATTTATTACATTCTCAGAATATGATTAAATGAATCAAGGAGTTTCAGACTGCCATATGATTCCTTCATATGCACGGAATAACCAAAAGGAATTGACAGCAACTGATAGCCATTATGTAGTAATACTGCTTTGAGACTTAATTTTGAAGCATCTATAAACAACTGCCACTGATCAGAGATGTGATTAATGTTCAGAGCACTCAATAAGCCACTAACATCACTGCAGAACACTAAACCGCCTTTCTCAGAAAAATATTTCCAAGATGTTTCTGACGGTCACGAAAAAATGTCACTTTCACATTTTCAGCACAATATTTCCATTGTTGCAATCAGGAGGCTAGCAGCTCTTCCTTGGCTTTAGAAAGTTCTAGGTCTCTGACTAAAGTAAGGCGAGGCAAGGCGAGGCGAGTTGCGAGGTGACATGTCTGCCATGTCCTCTGAACAGCAAGGTAAGCATGACTAATTTAATTCTCATACCATCTATGCAAGTATGCCTGAGAATTAGGTGACCCTTCGTGCAGGTCTCACTGAAGGGTATTTAGTTTTGTGAAAGATAGTACAAGTATTCAAGAGTAAAAGATATAAGGAAAGGTTTTCAACCAAGTAAAGATAAACAAAGGAAATCTAATACATGGAAAGGATAAGATTTTAGAAAGATGGACAGAATATTTTAGAGAAGTACTCAACCAAAGTACAGACCTGAAACTCTATTATCAGAGACAGATGAAGAATATGTGGATGATGAAGGCGTTGTAGCAACAATGTAGATAGAAGTAGTAACAAGTGATATTAAATTCCAAAAGAGTACTAAAGCTCCACGGATTGATAACATCACTGCAAAGATCCTTAATGGAAGAACGCAATTAGTGGACCATACATACAAATTAATCTCTGACATATGGAACAGATATGGAACAAGGAACAGATGCCTGAACAATGGAGCACGGCAATTATTTACCCCATTCACGAAAAGAATGATAAAACCTGCTGTGAAAATTATCGAGGCACTGCACTGTTGAGTGTCATGTATAAGGTATTTGCTAAAATCTTGGCTGAGAGGATAGTATAGTACCACTAACAGAAGTAATCTTAGGAGACCATGAATGTGGTTTCCAAAGCAATAGATCCACGATAGATCAAATTTTTACTGTTAGATAAATAATGGAGGAGTGCTCTGAATACCATGTGGATATTCATCAACCATTTGTGAATTTCCAACAGGCCTATGATAGTACAGGCAAAGCTTTTAGAGGCTATGAAAGAGGATTCCCCAGCAAGCTCATAAGACTAGTGAGCATTAAAATATACTAAATGTATGGTTAAGATTGAAGGAGAGCTTATAAGAGATTTTGCTGTGAATCAAGGATTAAGACAAGGAGATATATTATCTACAATCCTTTTTAACATTGCACTTGAGAAAATTATGAGGAAAGTGGAAGTGAGCAATCCAGGAGGAACCCAATCGTTTGAACCAGAATTTGGCCTATGCTGATGACACTGACATGACTCGAAGATTACAGGAAATGGAGATTGCACTGGCTGGATTGGAAAGTGAGGCAAGAGAATTAGGAATGAAGGTGAATCAAAATGAAACCAAATGTTATCATCTCGGACTAGAAATATGCAGGAAAGTCAGTATGTACAAATAAATAGTTATGAAAAGTGCAAAAGTTTTAAGTATCTTGGGGCTTCAGTCACAGCAGACAATGATATAGGCAAAGTAATTAAAGTAAGAATAGCAGCTGGTAATAGAAGCTATTTTGGCCTATTAAAGGTGTTTAAGTCATGTAGCCTTAGCAGAGACCTGAAAATAAAGGTATACCGGTGGTGACATACGGTTCTGAAACCTGAACACTCACTGCTGCAGATGAACTTTTTCAAACATGGGAAAGAAAGATTTTGAGGAACATATATGACCCAGTAAATGATAATGAGGAATGGAGAATACAAAAGAATGAAGAAGTCATGGCACTACATAATAAGCCAGACATAGTGGTTGATATTAAAAGGTGTAGACCGAGATGGTTGTGACATGTGGAAAGGGTGTCTGAGGATAGAGCAGTTAAAGTTTATGGGAGAAAACCAGGACGGAGAAGACTGAAAGGACAATCTAGGAAGAGATGATTACATGATGAGGAGGATCTTAAGAAGATGGGTGTAAGGAGATGGAGAAGGAAGGTTCAGAGTAGGAAAGAGTGGGCAAAGATTGTACAAGGGGCCAAGGCCCTACAAGGGCTGTAGTGCCAAGGAGTAAGCAAGGAGATAAAAAAAGGTTATATGCATTTATACATAGAAAACTACAAACAACGTAATTCAATGAACAAGTTATTGCTCTTACAGATTTTATAAAATGAGTATCGCGTATTGGTGCTTAAAAATCTTTAGAGTCCAGATTTATATGCTAAATGCATGTTCTTTTTTATAAACTTAAAAGTATGCTCAAATGATATATTTTGTAAGTCACACTTTTCCAGATAATTTGTGAATGCATAAATATGCTTATTCCGAGAGAAAATGCATAATTTAAGTTTTAAATGAAAAAGTGCTTGTTTTAATAAGGAAAAATTGAAGCTATTAACAGTGAAGCAACAAGATTCTAAAGTAAGAACAAATTAGAAACTAAAAACTTCACTTATCTTAGTATTATTTGCTGACCCTGGGTTTCAAGCTGTGTCCAGCTCATTCTCAAAGCCATATAAACAAATTCGTTGCCAAGCTACAATCTTTTATTTTTTCTGAAAAACAATTACTCTATTCAATTTTTATTTACCAATCTCTGAAAACAAAAATTTATAAATACAATCTATAGATGGTAATTCGAAGTTCATGACACGGTTCCTGTTTTTTAAAATAAAATTTTTTTCCCAAACCATTAAATCTATAGGATTACTTAATTGCTTTAATAATTTAACTTCTGGATTAATTTCATGATTAAATGACCAAAAATGATCTGCCACAGCTGATTTATCAGTTTGTTTATATTTAATATGTCTAAAATGTTCTTTTATTCTGGTTTCTAGATGACGTTTAGTTTTACCAATATAAACTTTATCACAATCTAAACAGCTAAATTGATAAATGCCAGATTTTTTATAATTTGGTATTTTATCTTATTTTGAAAAATTAAGTAAATTTTGTATAGTAAATTTATTTTGAGGGACCAAATTTATTCCATATTCTTTAAAAATCCTTGTAAATTTTTTATTAGCCCATGGATGGTAAGTAAACTTTTTAAAAATACAATTATCTTTTATTTTTTTAAGGGTTGAAACTTCTTTGACAGCTTTTTGATACTTAAATTCCTCTATCCTTTTATGTATAAAATCTGTATTAAAACCTTTAATTACTGCAGTATTAATAATGTGTTTATATTCTATGTCAAATTCATCTTTATTAAGGGGTATATTTATTAACCTATAAATTAAACTATTAAAAACAGCAAATTTATGTGCAAAAGGATTAAAACTTTTATATTTTATGTAATTATCAGTGTGAGTAGATTTTTTGTAAATACCAAATTTCAATTTATTGTTATGTCTTTTAATTTTTAAGTCCAGAAATGAAAGGAATCCATTATTCTCAGTTTCCAAAGTGAATTGTATAGCTTTATCTTGTAAATTTAAAAGTTTTAAAGCATCATTTATCTGTTTTTTAGGGACAACAGCAAAAATGTCATCCACATATCTATACCATATTTTAAAAAATTAAAGGGAATGATTTTGTAATTTGGGTTTCAAAAAAACATGAAAAGATTAGCAAGAAATGGCGAAAGTGGACTACCCATTGCCAAGCCAGAAGTTTGTTGAAAAAAATTACCATTAAAACTAAAGAAATTTTGATCTAAACAAAGATTTGTAAGTTTTACAAAATCATCTATTAAGTCAATGTCTAATTCTAAAGAATTTAACCATTTTTTTTAAAAAATTCAAAAGCTTTTTTCTAGGAATGCTAGGAAACAAAGCAATTACATCAAAAGAAACGAGTTTATCATTATCAGATAATATTAGGTTATTAATCTTTTTTACTAGTTCAAAAGAATTTTTAATACTTAAACTCTCAAATTTTTCAAAAGTACTAAATTTTTTAGTTAACCATTTAGCTAAATTATATGTAGGTGAATTTATAATGGGTCTCATTTTATTTCCTGGTTTATGTATTTTTGGAAGTGCATACAATCTGGGTAAAACAAGATTATTGACTTTTAAAATACTTTTTTCTTTTTTAGCTATCATTTTCACTTTGTTGAGAGTTTTATTAAAAGTTCAAATACATGATTTTAAAGGATCATTATCAATTTTTAAATAATCTTTACTGTCAAGCAAAAGTTCTACTCTATTAATATAATCAGATTGATCTAAAATTACAATTTTGTTGCCTTTGTCGGCTTTAGTATATATTACATACTTTTCTTTCAATGATTTAATAATCTGATAATTATAATTACTTTTAGGATGATTTTTATTTATATCTTTCAAAGATTTATTAATGTCATTTAAATCTTGACTGGCAATTTCAATATCTGCAACAAAATCATCTGTGTTTTTTGAAAAACTTACACAAGTTTTCATACCTTTGTTTAGAAAATTTATTTCTTTCTCATTAAAGTTACAATTTGATAAATTAATTACATTATTTGTTTGATTATTTGGTTCATTTATATTCAATTTCTGTTGTTTTTGGCATAATCTATTTAACTTGTTTTTTAACCTATTAGTTTTTCTTTTCATGCTAAAATTTAGATACTCAAATAATTTTGATTCAAAATTAACCCACTAATTAATTTTATACATAAAAGGATAGAGGAATTTAAGTATCAAAAAGCTGTCAAAGAAGTTTCAACCCTTAAAAAAATAAAAGATAATTGTATTTTTAAAAAGTTTACTTACCATCCATGGGCTAATAAAAAATTTACAAGGATTTTTAAAGAATATGGAATAAATTTGGTCCCTCAAAATAAATTTAATATACAAAATTTACCTAATTTTTCAAAAAAAGATAAAATACCAAATTATAAAAAAGTCTGGCACTTATCAATTTAGCTGTTTAGATTGTGATAAAGTTTATATTGGTAAAACTAAACGTCATCTAGAAACCAGAATAAAAGAACATTTTAGAAATATTAAATATAAACAAACTGATAAATCAGCTGTGGCAGATTATTTTTGGTCATTTAATCATGAAATTAATCCAGAAGTTAAATTATTAAAGCAATTAAGTAGTCCTATAGATTTAATGGTTTGGGAAAAAAATTTTATTTTAAAAAACAGGAACCGTGTCATGAACTTCGAATTACCATCTATAGATTGTATTTATAAATTTTTGTTTTCAGAGATTGGTAAATAAAAATTGAATAGAGTAATTGTTTTTCAGAAAAAATAAAAGATTGTAGCTTGGCAACGAATTTGTTTATATGGCTTTGAGAATGAGCTGGACACAGCTTGAAACCCAGGGTCAGCAAATAATACTAAGATAAGTGAAGTTTTTAGTTTCTAATTTGTTCTTACTTTAGAAGAGTGCTTGTTTTACTTTTGAATGTGGCATTAAATTATAACTTTCCCCTTTGGCTAATAATATTACTATTACTTAATAGTTTCTGAAAACAGCCAAGCAAAAAATATATAAATACATATATCTATGTATTTACTTATACATGGATGTAAGTTCTTGCAAAACCCGGAAACACGAGCAAACCAAACTAAGTAAACATATGATGATACGACTTACAATCACACCTGGTAATCAGTGTGTTTATTTACATCCATGTAACAGAGATACACCCAGGTGTCTTGTGAAATAATATTGTGCAATTAAGATTAGGAAGGAAACAAGGTAATCCCCATAGCAGCCACACAGTCAAAGGAAATCCAATCAGTATTAGGCATGTCTTCAACTGGTTTGATGCTTCCCCATTTTCAGTCACATATCAACTTCTCGGCTTGATAGTTGATTCAGAACTCAGTGCTTTGGTTTGAGAAATGCCACCCACAAAAGCATCTCAATCTGCTGTGTTACGTAAATATGTGAATGAGTTTGGAAGTAATATTTTTAGTCAAGAGTGAGTGAGTGAGTATTGTTTAAGGGCCCGTCGACAGCTAGGTCATTAGGGCCCTAAGTCCAAAGAATAAAACAAGCGAACAATAAAACCTCACCCTAAAAAGCTAAAAGGTGAAAGTTAAAATAACTAAAAAATGTTAAAATATCTAAAACCGAGAGCTAAAACAGTTAAAAGTTAAACAACTGGTAAAAACATAACTTTCTAAAACATAAAACTGATAAAATCTTTAAAAGGTAAAAAACGAAATAACATCCAAAGTAAAAACAACTAAGAGTCAATATCCGCCGAGATAAAAGCACCTTACACTTGCTTGCAAAAATCAATCTTGGCAACAAACCGCAGTGCTGTATTGACAGCTACTGCGTCGTTGCCTAAAACAGAGCACAGTGTAAGGCCCAGGCCAAGGGACTGACGCTCACGACCGTATTGCGGACAGTCAAGAAGGACATGTGCGACGGAGAGTGGAACATTGCACATCGCACAGACAGGCTCTGAATCACCACGCAAAAGATGTCCATGCGTGGCTCGAGTGTGGTCTATCCTCAGGCGGGTTAAAATCACCTCCTCACGCCTGGAATCCCTGCAGCTGGTCTGCCAGGGTTGTACAGTGTCCTTTATTGCCCTAACTGATTGCCAGCTAACGCTTCCCATGATTGCTGCCAGTGAGTAAATAGATGGCGATGAAAATATTTCTGCACATCTACATAGGGTAGCGTACGGATGGAATATTCCGGAAGGCGGCATGCAGACTTTGCAGCCGCATCCGCCGCCTCGTTGCCCAGAATACCCACATGGCCTGGGATCCACGTAAAAACAAACTGGTATCCGCGAGACAGTAGTTGCGAGATCAACGTCTGAATTTTAATAATCAATGCCGAGGTGCCGATAAACTGTTGCAGGGCCTGGAGAGCGTTAAAAGAGTCGGAACAGGTAATAAAACTTCCAGGACCTGAACTAGAGATAAAAAGAAGGAAATAAAATATGGCAAACAGCTCGGCGGTAAATACTGAACTGGCGTCTGGAAGGCGGTACTTGCGAACGTCGCCATGGTATACATACGCGGAACCCGTCGCACTACCCATCTGTGAGCCATCAGTAAATACCGGAATATAAATCCGGTATCGGCCCAGAACTGCGGTGAAAAGTTGATAAAACACCGAGTGAGGCGTAGCTAACTTCGCACAGCTCGACAGCTCCAGGTCAAAGCGTGCACGCTGGAGCTGCCATGGAGGGCATTGGCCATGCGAATGCCGCTCTACACCTGACAATCGCAGATCGTGTGCGGTCAGCAGTTCTCGAAACCTGATGCCGCTTGGACGGGAGATAGTTGTATTCCGCGTATAACGGTACACTAGTCTGGACGCAATACAGGTGGAAACGAAGGATGACCTGGATGAGCGGCCAACCTTGCCACGTAGGAACATAGTAACAACGAGCGTCGGACAGACAGTGGGGGTTCGCCAGAATCAGCATACAGACAGTCCATTCTACTTGTACGGAAAGCCCCAGTAGCGAGACGGATACCAGTGTGATGTATTGTATCTAAAAGGCGGAGTTTAGAGGCGGATGCGGAGTCATAGATAAAACAGCCGTAGTCTAATTTGGACCGGACCAGTGAGCGATACCTCAACATGACCGTGCGATCGCCGCCCCAAGATGCCCCAGATAAAATCCGGAGCACCCGAAGCGAACGATCGCAGGAAGCACACAGATAACGAATATGGTGCTCCCATCTAAGTTTAGTGTCGAGGTGTAAGCCCAAGAACTTCAGGTGCGGAACAAATGGAAGACGCGTGCCACGCAAATAAAGATCAGGAGCCGGGTGTACGCCACGAAGTCGATGGAAGTGGACACACTGTGTTTTCGTAGGGGGGAAATGAAAGCCGATGCGAAATGCCCACCCGGCGATGGATGTTATAGCCAGCTGCAGTTGACGCTCGATGTACTCTAAACTATGAGAGCGATAGTATATCGCAAAGTCGTCAACATATAGTGACATTGGGATTCCGCTACGAACAACACTGGCAATGCCGTTGATGGCCACGGTGAAAAGCGTTACACTGAGAATCAACCCCTGGGGTACAGCATTCTCTTGGATTCGTTCTTGTGATAGCGTATCGCCAATGTGGACACGAAATCGGCGAAGTTGTAAAAAATTAAAAACAAAGAGAGCTAGATGGCCGCGTAAACCGTAGTCGTGTAAATTACGGAGGATACCATAGCGCCATGTAGTGTCGTAGGCCTTCTGCAGGTCGAAGAAGACCCCCACGACATGCTGCTTCATGAGAAAGGCATTCTGGATGTAAGCCTCCATGCGAGTAAGGTTGTCGACACTCGAGCGATGACTACGAAAACCGCACTGAGCATTGCTCAGCAGGTTATTCGTCTCTAGCCACCACACTAAGCGAGTGTTAATCATTTGTTCCAAGGTCTTACAAACGACACTCGTCAGGCAGATATTTAGTCAAGATGGTAAGATATTGTTTTACTTGGTATGTGAAAAGAGTACTTCTGCAAATAAAAAGTTTGAACTTGTGCAGCACTGTGAACCACAGTGTTTTCAAGATGTAATTTCTAATAGGCATACATCGGAACACAAAAAAATCTGGATTTCAATAGATGAGACGTCAGATGCTGCAGGACAGTGTGTTGCTATTTTATAGTGGGTTCAATGAAAGCGGGTAGCAAATCACTCCTCTTGAACACTCAAGTACTTGACAGGGTAAATCACAGCACGGTTGCAAAATTTTTCAATGACTCTCCTTAGGTTTCTTGTGGCCAGGTGGAGTACACTATGAAAATGTATTTTTATTTCTCAGTGATTGTGCTCCATATGTGGTAAAAGCAGGTGTTGGATTGAAAGCGCTTTATCCCAAATTAGTCCATCTGATTTGTCTTGCTCATAGTTTACATCATGTCACTGAAACTATTAGAACCAAATATAAAGAAGTGGACTTACTTGTCTTCAGTGTTAAAAAGTGTTTGTGAAGGGGCCACTATGAGTTAAACAAATTTTGTGAAATATTTCCTGATCTGCCCTTACCTCCTGAACTAGTTTTAACTTGGTGGGGTACATGGTTACAGGCTGTGTTATATTATGCAAAACATTTCAGTGAAGTGAAAACAGTAATAAATTACTTAAATCTGGAAGATGCAGCTTGCATTGCTATAGTTCAGGAAGGTATTTCTGAAGATGGCATTGAGGGAAAGATCCAGTATATTCATAGTCGGTTCTTGAAATTACCTGAAACTATAACACAGTTGGAGGCCCAAAATAATTCTTTAGAGTAGGTATTCATTTTCTCTGATAGATGAAATTTCAAATATACTCTCTGCAGAAACTCACAGTTTTGTTTTCACCATCACCAGACAACAGTTTGCTGATTTCACAGATTGTTTTGTAACCAGATTTTTATTTAATACCTGACTAAACTTATTGAGTGCAATCTGGAATGCGCACTCTTCCAACACTTGCTGCAGAAGAAATCTGCCGAAAATCCACCAGGATTCTTCAACGTGCGAAATGTCCAAATAGTAACCTGACACACCAAGAAAGAACAGCTCTCAAACAACTAAATGCCACCAACACGGATATCATTGTCTGCTCTGCTGATAAGGGCAATGCCACAGTTGTCCTGAACCAGCTTGATTACCAGGACAAGATCATAGAGCTTCTACAGCCTCATACTTACCGCAAAGTTCAACGTGCCTACAGAATAGAGAGTATACAGAAAGGAAATTCGGCAGAAATCCATGTGCCAAAATTTAGTGTGCATGCGCAAAGTCTGCCATGCTGAAAGCGAGTAAACTGAGTAAACAGCTGTGTTGTTGAAGCCAAAGCGAATGGATACTGTCACCGCGCCCGCCGCATCTAATTGCCGACAACAGCAGTGTCACCCATCGCATTATTGTCGGCACTACGGCAAAGGAGCCGAAGGAAAGAGACAGAGAATGGCTGCATTGTTGGGGCGCTTGCCGAAAGAGAGAAAAGGATAGAGGCGTCTGGAATCTTCTACTTTGTATCTCGCCGCAATAACTGAACGTTCCTGAAGCTTCCAGAATAGTGCCTGGGAGATATAAATAGCGGTAAAGTGCGACAGAAGAGTCAGTCAGACGTATGTGAAGCGTTGAGTAGTCGTGCCGACGGAGACGGACAGACGATGTGAAGCGTTGTGCCGACGGAGAAGGGACAGTTCTTTGTGTTACGAGTTCGGAGCCGTGCTGTTGGAGAATCGAAAAAGACTTTCTTGCTGTTGCAACGAGTGTACAAAGTTACTGTTTACGGAAATAAAAGTGTTTCTTTATCTCGACTACATCTGTCTTCTTTACTTCACACCCGACCAAAAAGTCACAATACGTTGTGTTTATTTTACCTCTAGCATATTAGTTGCTGGGCATATCTATAACTGAAGAAGTGTTCGGTACCAAACTACAGAAATAATTCACATGCAAACAGGGACATAAGCTTTTTTCAGCTTTCCAAAAGATGAACAACGGTAAGTGAACAGCGTTATATATTTATAACTTACTATAAGTTAAGTGTTATTTCAGAATCACAGCAATTTGTGCATAAATTGTTAATGTATTTTGCCCAGTAATACAAGGTAAACAGGGAGGATACCCCTACCAATTACATAAAATGGCTAATGTGTATTGTTTAATGGAGTGGAGGGGGATTAAAAAAGATTGAGGGTTAAACACATGTAACACATACTGGTTTTGTTTAAACCTATGTTTCTTTCCAGTGCAAAGAAATGGACTGTGTACTCCAGGAGAGCAGATTTACTGAAGAAGGATGCAAAATACTTGAATAAAAACTGCACAATATGTAGTGTGCACTTTGAAGATGTTATGTTTGCCAACTTTTTAAAAAACAGATTAGAACCTGAGGCCGTTCCAACATTATTTAGTATACCAAATCCACCTAAGCCAGTATCACTCAAAAGGAAAGCACCTAAAGAGAGGACCAGTGAAATAAGTGATGTTAAGATGGCTAAATTAGACATACAGGTAAATGTGATTCCTATTATGGAGTGAAGTTATATGTCTGCATCCAATTGAAACTTTTGAATAAATTGAACTGTAATGCAGCCTGCTGTCTTCATTTAAAGTAACTGCTCTGTATTCTTTTCAGGTAGAAAATGTGAATGAAAATATCACTGATACAAACACTGGAATGCCTACAGAGTGTCTCATTACAGCTGTTTCTGTTGGAACTCAAGTTGACTTATCAGCTCACAGTCCCAGAAAAGAAAACTTAAGAGGTGGAATAAAATTGTTGCAAAGGAAAAACCGTTATTTACAAACCAAAGTAGCTTCATTGCTCTCTGAAGTTAAAAGCAGTGGCAGTTTACAGCTTGCAAATGTGAACAGTAATGAAGTTTTTAAAAGTGTATGTGATAAGTTTTTAACTAAAGATTTATCAGAACTTGTGAAAATGCAGATAGATTTAAGGGATCGTAGCAAGAAAGGAATGCGATATCCAAACGAATTAAAAAACATGGCTTTTACATTATATTTTCTTAGTCCTAATGCTTACCAGTTTATGCAAAGTATATTACAATTGCCCACAACTAGGTGCTTAAGGCTCATGACAGAGAAGTGGCAGTACTCTCCTTGCCCAAATGAGTTAATTTTCTCCGCCCTAAACTCGAAGGTGACTAGTGTAAATGAAACTGAGAAATATTGTGTGTTAAGTGCAGATGAAATTTCGATAAAAGCACTTCTCTTTTACTCAATTGCACAGGATGAAATCGTAGGTCTTCATAACACAGGTTCTGCGCAATTGAAGCCTGCAACATCTGTGTTAGTGTTCATGATCCGAAGCATATGTGGTAATTGGAAACAACCAGTTAGCTATTACTTCAGAAATGGTGGTTGTTCTGCATTAGAACTGAAAGTTGTGGTTCATAAAACAGCAGAAATATTGTATAGCATTAACTTAAGAATTTGTTTATTTGTGAGTGATATGGGCTCCAACTTTCTCCAGTATGCAGGCACTGAAGGAATAACTTCTGAAACCCCACATTTTATGGTTGGAGATCACAGAATATTTTATATGTTTGATATACCACACTTATTTAAGAGTTTGAGAAATAACCTGCTCAAGTATGATTTTTTGTTTCATGGTAAGGTTGCTTCTTGGCAGCATATTATTAAACTTTATTATAAAGATAAGCAGCAAAATTTGCGACAGGCTAAGAATTTGACTGATGCTCATCTTTTTCCTAATGGATTTCAAAACATGAAGGTTAAACTAGCTACCCAAATTTTCAGTCATACTGTTGCAAGTTCATTACTAACATATGTCAGTCTAGGTGCTCTTGAGTCATCTGCAGTAGGAACTGCAGAATTTCTGAAAATCTGTAACAATGATTTGGATCTGTTAAACTCAAGTTCTAAGGTTTCAGAGAAATTATATGGCAGAGCTTAGATAGGTTCTGAAAAGCAGCTGGAACTTTTAGATGATCTTTTGCACTTGATAAGATCTCTCTGCATAAAAAACAAAGAAAATAAGGATATAACAAGTAGTATAAAATGTATTCAGGAGTTTACAATTACAGTAAATGCATTTCTCCAGTTCTGGTCTTACTTAAAGACACCCTTTTCTTTTATCCTCACTCGAAGATTAAATCAGGACTGCCTTGAAAATGTTTTTGGTAGTATACGTCAACAAGGAAGCAATTCGTGTAATCATACTCCAATACAATTTAAAAGGGCATTCAAAAAGTTAGTTTGTCTCAGTTACTTTCAGCATTCAAACTCTTCAAACTGTGCTGAAGATTTTGACACTCTGCTTTCAAATTGCAATGACAACAGTAGTTCATTGAAATTGTGTGTAACAAAGAATTCAGTTTCAAAAAGCATTATTGTGAACTGTATAGATTATAGGGAAAATTTACCCGGTAAAAATGCACTCCAATATATTTGTGGGTACTTAATTAAAAAGTGCTTAACCAACCATGAATGTGATATATGTGTAGCATATTCACAAGAAGAAGCAAATAATTTTAACTATACAAATCTGTATTCTCATTTCAAAGCATACGAGAACAAGAATCTTTGGAAATCTAAAATGTCCTAGCTCAACCTTTATAACTTACATTGAATATCTGGAGAGCATTTTCACTGGCAATATTCTCATATTAATGACAACAAATAATGTTGGAGAATGTACAATTCAGCCACCCATGCAGAGATTTTCCCATACGTTATTTAATAAGGCTGTTTATCAGGATGAGAATTTTTTATTTCTTAAAGTTTGTGAATAGAGATTTGAAAAATAAAAATAAAAGTGAAAAAAATTACAAATTAATAAAAGTGACACATCTATGAATAATATGATTTGCTGCTGTAGTTGCTTCATAAATGCAGATTAAACAAGCAAGACAAAAGTACAATGACACACCTGAACACTATTTTTCTTTAATGCTGCATTTTTTCTTTAATGCAAGAACCCAATTTTTTGTTGCCTTTTTGTTGCAATAAATTGTGGGTTTTTTAAATTTAATTTACACAAAAACCGTTGAATCTATTAAAATACGCCAAAGGAAAAAGTTGTTGTTATTCAATTTTCTATGAATATAGCCATAAATCAAGAACCTTCAATCAATAAGAATCCAGCCAGGCGAAGATAATTTCTTTTGATAAAAATATTTTTTTCCAGAAAACTATAAACTTTTCAACATTTTGGTATTAGACTTTCTTGTTATTCACAACATGAGAAATTCACTGTTAAAGTCTGGCGGATATTTTCACTTCCATCCTGTATATTTTGGTTCATTAATTAGTGTAAATGTCTGTTTCATTGATATTATTGATGATATGTACTTTAATTTGCATACCTATCCAGCTTAACAAGAAATATGATAAAATAACCAAGGATTAGAATACACATGGCTAACCCTAACATGTACAGCCAGCTTCAAATGTTTTCTGATGGATGAGAGGGTGTAGGGGAAGACACGAAAAATTTTCTTATGAATTATAGTCGCTCCACTCTAAGATCCGCCCTTGGTGTAAACACAAGCTGTCAACAACTAACCCGTGATTCGCGCGACGCCGAAGCACGCCACAAAATATAGTACCTTAAATATTGGCGATTATATGTGACTTTTCATGATGTATGACACTCAAATATAATTTGAAACTTTTGATTAATATAAAATAATAAATAATATTAATAAGAGTAAAGGAGAGCTTCCGTTTAATTGTGTCCAGTTAATCCCCTCTCACGCATCCACATGACAATGGTGAGTAATCAGTAAGGTGATAAACATGGATGCTTCGACAAGTGCTGCTAGCCTGGTTAGTGAAAATAAAGGTGAAATAGTGAAGCACTCTAAAGGTAAGCCCTTAAAAAGTGGTGAGAAACAAATAGTCTTGAATGTTTTTAACAAATTAATACAGGAGTACCCTTCTTTCACTGTGAATAACATTGTGAAGCTAACTGCAGATTACACCGGTATTTCCGAGTGGAGTGTTAAATGTGCCCGTAAGGAACTTAAGCAAACAGGAACATTGCGGACACCAAGGAAGAACAGAAAAAAACGGAAGCCAGAATTAGAAAAAGCAGATGACTTTACTAAATGTGCTGTTCGTAGAAAAGTGCACCACTTTTTCTTCAAGAATGAACCGCCAACATTAGAAAAAGTCTTAAGTAGTGTTAACAATGATCCAGCATTACCTTCATTTAAGCGATCCACGTTTCATAAATTATTACTAGAAATTGGATTTAGTTTTATGAAGAGAAATAAAGTGAATGTCATAATCGACAGAGAAGATATCGTGCTATGGAGGCGGCGTTACTTGTGGAATATGCGCCGATACAGAGCAGAAGGTAAGAAAGTATATTACCTTGATGAAACATGGGTTAATGAAGGGCATACTACATCCCGTGCATGGACTGACATTATGATGAGCTCAAAAAAGGATGCATTTCTTTGTGGAACGTCAACAGGGCTCAAAAATCCTACAGGGAAAGGAAAACGCCTTATTATTGCGCACATCGGCAGTGATTCCGGTTTTGTGGAAGACGGTGTTCTAATCTTCGAGTCAAAACGTACAGGTGATTACCACGAGGATATGAATGGCGATGTCTTTAAGGAGTGGTTTGAAAGTGTACTTCCGAAACTTGAACCCGGTTGTGTTATCTTAATGGATAATGCACCTTATCACAGTGTCAGACTGGAACATCGTCCCAACTGTTCGTGGCAAAAACAAGAAATTGCCGATTGGTTGACGTCACATAATTTACCCTTTTGTGAATCAGATGTGAAAGCAGAGCTTCTAAATCAAGCACAAAAGGTTGCCGATTATAGTGAAAACAAATATGTTATCGATGACCTTGCTAGAAAATCTGGTCGACACATAGAGAGTGAGTGAGTGTGTTGGGTTTAAGGGCCCGTCGACAACTTGGTCATTAGGGCCCGACACATAGAGAGGTTGCCCCTTATCACAGCAACCTGAACCCAATAGAAACAATATGGGCCTTCCTCGAGGGATTCGTAGCCAGAAACAACGTAATCTTCAAATTACGGGATGTTCGCAAATTGTTTGAAACTGCAATATCTCAGGCGACACCTAATATGTGGCAAAATAATAATATACGTCATGCAATTGAGCAAGAAAACGAGATGTGGGTGATGGACGGGCTATCAGATGCTATTGTAGATCGTCTTGTGATTAGTGTGGGTGTTGATTCTTCTTCTTCCCCTTCTTCTGATGACGATGACACCACAAATGATGGAGATGCAGATATTACACCTCTTCCCGACAGTGATGCAGATTAATGTGAGTTTTATTTTAATTATGTTACATTTAATTTCAGCTCAGCTTTTACTTACAAATGTTGGTTAATAATAATAATAATAATAATAATAATAATAATAATAATAATAATAATAATAATGATGATAATAGTAATAGTAATGTTATTGTTATATTTGAATAATATTACTCAGTACATAAATCCTAGCGTTGTTTACTTGGAACAAGGCAGCAACAACCCTGATAAAGATTACATGAATATAACGCGATAGCAGCGCTTTTCCTAAAACTCCCAAGTATCATTCTACTGCATCTTTAAACACAAGGATTGAGTCCACTTGTTTATTTGTGTTAGTGGCAGCTGATACGAGCACGAGGTTACCGCGGAGGGATACAAGGTGCGGATCTTACGCTGGATGGAGTATAGTTGCACCTGGTTCGCTCAGTCCATCAACGGCTTCACCAGAGTTACTTACTTTTGTGTGTGTTCCTCTGATGTGTGGTCAGCGGAGAGCAAACAAGAAGCTAAATAATCAATTTTATTCTATCCAAACAAAAAGTCAGACATTCTTTTTTGCACATATTTAAATAAGTAACACTGCTTTTCTGTGGTGGCATTAACAGTGTTGCCGACTCCCTCAACCACAATAACGATGATGATGATGATGATGATGATGATGATGATGATGATGATGATAGGTAAACCGGTTCAGATTTAAAGGGTGATAGGCAAGAAAGCTGAATGGGAGAAGCTACGTCGTAACCTATAGACGTTGATGCCTGATAGTTTTTGAAACATGCTCTTTTGTGATTTGCAGTAGTTCTATTACTTGTGTTATGCTAAACTTTCATTTTCCTTTGAAGTTCTGTTTTCCTGCTATTTCCGACAAACAGCCATTCAATGTTTTAAACTTTGACGTGAAATTTCAGGTCAAATACATGATTTCATGTTCACTGCATAAAACAAATTTGCAAATTTTACAGCGTGCATGAGTGTGTCTCCATGAATAGCTTTAAAAAAATAAAGCATGGTATATTAAAATTATTTAAACATTTTATATTCAATTTCATTCTGTTTTCCTGCTATTTCCAACAAACAGCCATTCAATGTTTTAAACTTCGATGTGAAATTTCAGGCCAAATACACAATTTCATGCTTGCTGAATAAAACAAATTTGTAAATTTTACAACGTGCATGGTTGTGTCTGCATGAATAGCTTAAAAAACAAATAAAACGTGGGGCATTAATATCATTTAAACTTTTTCATTTAATTTCATTATAGTGATATGATGTCTCTAATGCCAAATATTTAGTTTCCATCCTCGCTACGAGTTAGTTCTGAATTTATAACATTAATGTTTTCCTTACACTGAGATTACTTTCTTACGACCAAGTGTAAGAGAAATGTTGGAATGATATTCTTTGGACTTACAAACACATTACGCCCCTCACCCTTGTAGACACCTATGAGATGACAAGTCGACCTCCGAGACCACCTGGCATAACTAATAGATAAGCCATCCTGGCTTCCCCCCGCAGCTAGGAGCATGTGACTCAGAAAACATTTGAAGCCAACTGTACAAGCAATCAATAAGGAAAAAACTATATTTTGTTCATACCCATGGGGAAATAATAACTAAGAATAGTTATTGATAGTTTACCAAGGGGACTGTTCACATGTAAATAAAAAATTTCTGAGGGAGTGGGCAGGCGAGCGAGGGAGCAAGTGGGCAGCTTAATTATTGGATATTAATGCTGTGTGATTCCCGGTCAGGTCATACAGACCATACCCTTCTAGATGCAAGTTTCCCAAATAAAGATGTTATGCTGAAGATAGTGCCACCAAAAACAACAAAGTATTGCCAATCCCTTGATGTTTACTTCTTTCGGCAAATATAAGTTCTATATCAGAAGGATTGCTGATTTTGCAAGACTACAATGTGCCAAACCACAAATGAAGATACATGATTGTTATTTCATCATTAAACTTCAGTCTATGATTTACAATCAATTTGCTGCACCAAAGTTTAAATCTATGTTGTGATGTGCTTGGCAAAGGACAAGTTATGACATTGACATTTTGCAAATGTAATTAGTGTGGCCTTTGATATTGAAGAAGAGTTAGAAGATTTCTATGAGGAATTAAAAAGAACAATCAACCAACACAAGACCCAAAGACTGTTCATAATCAGAGGTTCCAACAGCAAAATAGGGAAGAAAAATGACAATGAAAAGCTAATGGGTCCATACAGCATAGGGATGAGAAACAAAAGAAGAAACAGACTCATTCACTTTGCCAAAGAACAAAACCTATTAATACTAAACACATTCTTCCAAATTTCTCAGTCAGCAAAATAGGCATGGAAGTCACCAGATGGAAAACTAGAAACAAAATAGACCATACTGAATGACAGTCGAGACATAGTGGAAGACGTCCAAGTGATAAATGGCCTCAAACTAGACTCGGTTCATAGACTACTCAAGACTACTTTAAGTGAGTGAGTCAGTGAGTGAGAGTGTGTTAGCATGCCCAGAAAATAGAGACATACTCAGATCCATACTAAAGGAAAAAATTACAATTACTATCAAACAGGGAAAAGAAAGACATACAAGAATCATACAAAAGCTGGAAAATTGCCTCAAAAAGAGGGACAAAATAAAAAACAAACTATCTTCCTTTCATAGAAGTTTGAAAACAGTGTTGTAATTAATTTAATTTAAAAGGTGAGTTAATTAATAAAACATGAAAGCTAATAGTTACAATCCAAGAAGCCACAAACAAGCAATTTTCAATAGTTTAACACATAGATTGGTGAACATCCCTCTTTCAGCAGAAGAATATAAAACAGAATATTGAAATAGCACAAAAAAACGGCTTCCCCAAAGAATTAGTAGATAAAAAGGTAAAACAAGCAGAAAAGAAAAAATTATTAAAAGAAACTACAACTCTCACAGCAGCAAAAACAAAAATGATATTCAAAAAATTC
The DNA here is from genome assembly GCA_030765045.1 of Tenodera sinensis. Taxonomy (NCBI): domain Eukaryota; kingdom Metazoa; phylum Arthropoda; class Insecta; order Mantodea; family Mantidae; genus Tenodera; species Tenodera sinensis. The sequence continues at coordinate 115,632,408 of CM060962.1, forward strand.
ACATATCACCCATGGGCCTTTGATAAAAATTAAAAAAGTGTTCAAGGAATACAACATTCAGCTAGCAGCAGTAAACCATTACTCCATAAAAAAACCTACTACTTTCAAACATCAAAGATGCTATTCCACCTAACAAAAAATCTGGCATATACCAAATTGAATGCAGTGATTGTAATGGAATATACATAGGAAAAACCAAAAGAAATTTAGAAATTAGATCCAAGGAACACGTTAAAAACATTAAGAGTAAACAATTAGAAAAATCAGCGGTTGCATTTCACTTTTTGACAAAAAATCATGACATAAAAGAACCGAAACTTCTCAAACACATAACCGGAAAACAAGAACTGTCCACATGGGAACAAATCTTTATTTTAAAAAAATAGAAACCGAGTATTTAATTTTGACATTCCTCAGAGAGACATTTTCAGTAAGTTCATTGAACCCCCACCAGAAGAAACACCAGAAGAAGCATCACCATCTGCACCATGAAACACCATGAAAACCCAGTTATTGTCCGGTTGATAATGGAGGAAAGTTAACCTTCGAAACGTGTCCCGGAAAAATATGTTGTAAGTGTTGTTCAGTGTTATTAATTAACTCACCTTTTAAATTAAAAAAAAAAAAACTATCTACAAACACCATAGCAATGATTGAACAAAGAAAACAAATAAAACACATGCAAGAGACAGAAGGAGAAAGATTAGAATACACAGAACTGAACAGGAGAACTAAAAGGGAAATACTAAAAGATCTAAGACAGTATCAATTAAACCAAACACGAAATATCTTGGAGAACTCAAAATCAATCAAAAGAGTGAAGAAGGAACTAGAACATGATAAACATTGGATGCTGGAAGTGAAAAATAGAAGGGGAGAATCGAGATCGAGACAGGGAATAAATAGAGCAGCAACACACTTCTATAAAGACCTCTACACAAGCAATACCACAGCCCTCACAAGAAAGAAGAATAAAAGTACCTACAATACTGAATAGGGAAGTCGAGAATGCCATAATATAGCTTAAAAGCAATAGAGCACCAGGCAGTGATGGAATATTGAATGAATACTTGAAATGGGGGAAAGATGCACTAACAGCTGAAATAACAGGACTTTTTAACACAATTTTTAAAACAGGAGAAATACCTCAACAATGGCCTATAAGTGAAATAATATTAATACATAAGGAAGGAAGCAGAGGCAACCTAATCAACTTTAGACCGATCAGCCTACTGCCCAGCTTATACAAAATATTTACAAAAACACTTACAAACCGATTAACCAAAATAATGGAAGAGAATCAACCACCGGAACAAGGAGGCTTCTGCATAAACTATAGCACTATAGACCACATACATATAATAAACCAAGTGATTGAAAAAACACACAAGTTCAATCAAAGAATATAAAAAGGCATTTGATTCAATAGAACACAACTTCATGTTGAATGCACTAGAAATTATAGCTATTAGTTCAAAATACATAAGGATCTTAAACGAACTATACAGGAACAGCAAACTATGAGTGAAGACAGAAATTGAGGGAGAAATCTTTAGAGTAAGGAGAGGAGGCAAACAGGGTGACCCCAACTTGCCCAAACTCTTCACATGCACACTAGAGGCAATCTTCAGAAAACTGAGCTGGAAGAGGAAAGCAATACATATCAATGGAAGAAAGCTTTCAAATTTAACATTTGCAGACAATATAGTACTGTTTGCAAAATCCACCATAGAACTACAGGAAATGGCAGCAGAACTGAGCATGACTAAAAATGAACCCTATAGGGACCAAAGCAATGACAAATGACATAGACACCAACAATAATAGACAGTGCACAAATTGAATACTGCAGCGAATACATACAGTTGGATCAACCAGTCAGCCTAACAGAAAAAGGAGAAAAAAGAAATTTGAAGATGAATAAATCAAACATGGGGAAAATTCTGGGAACACAAATTCCTACTCCTAGACAAAGACATTAACATTCAATTAAGATTGGAAACCTTACAAACCTGTATCGTACCGGTGCTAACATATGGTTGCCAAACCTGGACACTGCCAAAACAACAAGAACAGAAGATACAACTATGCCAGCACAAAATGGAAAGATCTTGGAAATTAAACTACAAGAGAAAGTAAGGAATGAAGAACTGAGATTATGAAGTGGCATCAAAGATGCACACAAAATGACAAGAAGACTCAAATGGAAATGGGGAGGATATGTGGCCAGACTACCTGCAGATAGATGGGCTTCTGCCGTCACAATGTGGGACCCAAGAAGAGGGAAAAGAAGTAGGTGAAGACCAAGGAGATGGGCATGGGACTTCACCGAAGAGATTGGACCACAGTGGACACAGCTAGCAAGAAATAGGAAGGAGTGGAAAACTACAATTTTAAGTTTAACCTCCTGCATACCAAGCTAAAAATATAACATGGTATATCAAGGGGGGTACCAGGGTACCCCAATGCAAAATGTATTGTTAAGACGTGATACATCTACAGAAACAAAAGTTATCACATACAGTAACACAGTAATGGAAAAAAACTTATCCTTTAAAATAACAATTTAATGAAAATAATATTTTAGTGAGTTGGTAACAAAATATATAAATTGCTTTTTCTTTTTTTCAAATGTTGTTTCTTCTGAAGAGTACCAGTCAAAGTTAGCCCTTGTTTCAAGAGCTCCTGTGCAAGTGGAACATTCATAAAGAAAGTTGTCTGTTGTAATACCATATCCAGTTCCTAAAGGAGATTAAGGTCCATTACAACTCTGGTACCCTGATTCTTTTCCATAGGCCCTTCTTTCCCTGTGTATACCCGCGGGTTGAAAGCATAGGAAGATTCAACATCATAAAGGGCCCAAATTTTTATGCCATATCTAGCTGGTTTGGACTTCATGTAAACCCTAAACGGGCATTTCCCACAAAAAGCTACCAATTGCTCATCCACTGTCAAATGACTACTTGGATAATAGTGTACAGCATTCCTGTGCAAAAGTTGTAAATATTTCTCTAAATGTACAACATTTGTTCGTTTGTTTCCGCTCCTTCCTTGTAGTCATGGCTTGTGGAGATGTCTGCCGTTGTTTCCATCTCCACATCATCTGGCAGGCACTAATTAAGAACCGGGGTTTGGTGGATCATCAGCCAATCAGTGCAATGCCTCTTGAAACACGCCCACCACCGCCAGAGTATAAATAAGGAAGCGCCCCCTTGGTCTGTCTCTCTGGTCAGCACAGTTTTGTAGATGTTGTCACAGAGTGAAACCTGAAGAAGCCCAACATAGGGGGGCGAAACATCGACATTCATTATAAAGAAGACATGGCCTTCCCCGGAAGACTCAGATACGATACAATAAATTCTACTCTATTTCTTCCACATAATCCTTGGTCTACATATAGAACACTGTCCCTGAAGCTTTGCCTCTATAAACTGTCATGGTTTCCTGTACTCCTCCATCATGATAAGATCAAACCAGGCAAATGTCCATCTTCTATCCTTTTGCTTATAGACGGTATTTGTATTTCTTCTCTTATCCTTTAAGGATCTCATCTTTGTTTTGCCTATTATTCATCTTGGACAATTTATTTGAACTGAATTGAGTTACCTGTATAATATTTTGATTGTCTCCTTAGTGCAGTGGTAGCGGTGCTGCTTACCAAGTGGGAGACCTGGGTTCGATTCCTGGTACCAGCATGAGGATTTTGTCCTGCTGGGAGACCTAGTCCAGAGTCCACTCAACCTCATTAGGTCCCATAGGTTCCAACTGAGGAGCTACTTGATTGAGAAATAGCAGCCCTGGTTGTGTAAACAACATAACCAGCAGGGAGTGCTCAAGACGCTGACCATGTACCACCCTCCAGTACTATACCCCACTCATGAGATGCCTGTGGTGGGCTTACGTGGGGGACACAGTGGCTGGGCGGTAGGCCTTGCCCAGAAAGGGCTGTTGTACCTTGGGTTATATAATATTTTCTTGCTGACCAGCTCTCGGAACCATACTGTAAAATTGTTTCTAAACCTGCTTGATACACCACAGTCTTGGTTATTTCCACTTCTCCAGAATTTATGATCATGAGTTAATAAATGGGAAACCAACTGGGCACAAACTTTCTAATAGCCTAAATGCTCAGCATCTCCACATAGTGTCAAATTCCAATTTCCCGCACTTTCATCCACAGTTAAATGACACTTCCTTTGATCATCTCATGCTTGTTGCAATTATTGGAAGGTAGTCAATGCATAGCAGCTATTAGGTTCATTTTCTATGTTTGTTTCTCCATCTTAAAAGTGCTTTAGCCCTTCTGACACTGCTGGTTCCTGTGCACATATCTCCATATACTTGATGAAGTGTCTGGGGAATTTCTGAAGCAGATTTTCCCTCTTTAATAAGAAATCCAGTCACAGCATATCAGCAAAACAAAACATTAGCTATCTATGGTATTGTGATGGAACATGACAGCACAATTTACTCAGGATCCTGTCTATCATCTATCAATATTATTAAAATAATATGTTATGATTTATTACAAAAAACTGTTGCTCATGGCTTTCTTGGATGTCACTAAACTGCAGTGGTTTGTTTCTTGTAAACCTACCTGTATTAAAATTATGATTGTTATCTACCATACAGCCTTTTAATTACTTTCTGCATTGATTTGGTAAATATCTGATGCACTTTCCCACAATTTGTAGAAGCAGTCAGTTCCAGATAGTTCCTCATTGTTAGGTACAGGTTAACATAAGGATCTGTGCCCAGCTGGTACTGAAACAAACAGAACACAGATTATAAGCAATCACTTCCAGCGCAAGAAGTACAATTATGAAAAGAATATTCAGAAATCTTAGAATAGCCTTGGACAACTAAGAATACACTAGATAGAAAATTCTATTAGCCTTCAATTATAAGCGAGTTCAGAAATCTTTTTACAAATTCCTAAGATTTGTATAAGAGGGAATGTATAACATTTTGAACAAGAACTCATTTCCATATTTAAGGTATAACGACTTCAGTCAATAGTTTAATTCTCCAGCTTTTGCAGGGTGAAGAGGTATTTATTTTATTTAATTTCTGACAAATCAACATTGGGTAACAATGTGTAATGTCAAGGGGAAAAAAAGAGAAACTTTTACATTTTGTTGTTATCATTTTTTTATAAGTTAACACAGTGTTTTCTCTTGACAGTTGTATTTGGTGCATCAAAATAACCTGCTATAGCAAGCACCAACTTAGTTACACACAATCTCCACAAGGGATATGTTCTCACGCAGTTGCTCTATTATCTGCTGAATCTGTTGTTTTGTCAACGTAATTCATTCAAGCACATTTACCCTGTTACAGAATTTTCATGAAGCAGATGTTACATACACCCATAGAAGAAAAAAATATCATAAGAGTGTATTCTGCAAACAGATATTCAGTCATGCTCATCACGGATGAAATGGCAAATAAATAAGGTATTCAAAGTAGTGTAAAAAGACGAGACAGATGTGACATCAGGTAGTTGTACTAATGTAATCTAAATACTCCATCTTGTCAACCTGGCTGTAGCCTATACATATAGCCCACCCTATGGGCAACCATATCTAGAGCAGGGATGTCAAGCAGTAAGCTTGTGCGCAAGTGTGCACTTTGGAGTTTAGCACGCCCACGTTGCGCATAACACCAGCAACTGCTTGCTCTGCTTGGGACAGTGTTAATCCAGGCTGTACAATGTGCATACATGGAAAATGCGAAGTCATTTCCACATTTGCAATCTCTTAACATAAGCACAGAAATTAATAAGTACTGTGACATTGGATGCACTCTTAGAGGAGTTTGTTGGGGATTTTCAGATTTGGAAGCTCTCAAATCTAAACTGAATCTTTTTTCCTTGCTGTATTCTATTGATTCCAAGAATGTTCCAGTTGAACTTCAACAAGAACTCACTGATTTATGCGGTGATTCAGGTCTAAAAAAGGCATATAGCAATAATATTGCTAGTTTTTATCAAGGCTTTGATCCATGAACATACCCAGAATTTCGTAAATTTACTGCAGAAATTATGTATATGTTTGGCAGTACATAACACCTGCGGAACACTTTTTATTTAATAAACTTGAAGTGCTGTCTAAGAGCAAAATTGCCTGCTGAAAACCTTATGTCTGCCTTGAGACTTGCTTTTGTAACTAATGTATACCCAGATATTAAGATGTTGGTGGAAAAGCAAATGGGCATAATAAATGCATAATTAAGTACAAAGTGTGGCCATAAGAAGAGGTTTTAGTGTTGAGCTATTTTTATTTTATGTTACAGGAGCAGTTTATTTCCTTTTGACTTCGAAAGTTAAAAGTTATATAAACATTCCTTATTATTTGTGGACTTAATGTTTTGTTTTTGGAATATTCATTTGCTTTTGAATAATTATGCTATTATTTTAATTCATATTAAAACCTAAGATCACAAAACCTATGTAATAAATAAATACTTTTAAGCCAAACAAGAAGAAACACAATAATAAAAAGAGTGCACTTTATTTTCCCTTTGCACTTTGTACAATCATGGTTTGCTATGTTTTGTCTAATGCCGCCACTGCCATTGTGTACCAAAGGGAGGCCTTTCATTTCCTTCTATAGCACCATCTCTAATAAGGTAGCACAGATACTTAAAAAGCACAACATTAAGACCATATTTCTATCTCCTGAAAAGCTTTGACAGTATATGGATATGTTAAGGATAGCTTGGAACTAAAGAACTCCAGGATCTATAAAATACTGTGTCAATGTAGAATGGTATACAGGGGTTCAAACCTTTATACAGCCATCGCCAAATGAGGTGATCCCAAGTTACTCTACAAGGCCAGAGTGTGATGTATTGTGTAGGTACAGTGCCAGTACAAAACACACTGCCTACAGCGCATAGTGTCTCTCAAACATGTTCATTAGTTCCCACAGTAAAATGCCTGCAGCACAAAAATCGAAATATCATGTATTGCTGAACTTGTGCAAGATTTGAGAGTGAATATTTTTACTGCAAATGGTGACAACATGGAATGTAAGTTATGTAAACACTTTATAACGTTTCTATGTGGACTGTACCTTACCTCCTGTTTTCTGATCATGTGACAGACCGACCCCTTCCACTTCCTATAGTTCAAACCCTGCAACTTTTTGTTTCCTGTATGAAGGTTCGCACCCTAGTGATGACACGCTTGGTTTCACTTCTCTAAACACATTTACCAGTGGCCTAGCCCACAGAAACTTCATTGTTGTGTATTACATCTAGCATGGAAAATGCACCCACAAATCACCAGTAACATCTTGTCCAATGAAACTGTCACTTCAACAGATTTAGAAGTGCCCTCCGTTTGCATCAATACACTTTTGGAGATGGGTAACAAGAGTGTTGCACAGATAGTAGTGTTTCTACAGATATTGCTGCACACATCACAGAAATACAATGTTGCATATCCTCTACTGCCATTGGGAGTTCTTGATACACTTTATCTTTCACTGTGCCAGAGAAATAAGTCTAACGGCATCAGGTCGGGAGACTGAGTTGGCCATCTCATAGGACCTCTCCATCCTATCCAGCTATTTGGAAACTTCTCAACCACATCTCTGAAAACATGTACATAGTGTGCGGGACATCCATCATGCTGGAACCACATTGATAGACACATTTCCAATCCCACATCCTCCACGAGGAGCAGTGTGTTGATGAAATGATGCATATTGCTGTCCGTTTAATGTTCCCTGATAATAAAGGGACCTAAAATACGGTTACCAAAGATACTGCAGCAAACATTGACACTCCACTGTCGTTGATGAGTAACTTGGCGAATCTAGTGGGGATTGTGCATGGATCAGTACTGCATGTTCTGCAGATTCACATGACCATGACTTGTAAATGAAGCTTTGTCCATAAACAACATACAGTAAAACTATCGTTTTCCAAGGGACCAAAGGAAAAAAATGTATAAGTGTGAAAAATGCATAAATGAAAGTCAGCAAATAAAAATTGCAAAATTTATACAGCGTACGGGTTACAGTTAAGAAATTGTAGCAGATATTATGATGTGGCTACTGTAGCGATGAGTCCTATCTTCAGGGCATTACTGGTACAAGCGGACAAATAAAGGCGAGGTATTATTTGTAATAAATATTCAGGTTTTCAGCTAATTCAATTTTATTGCCATTAACTCGTGATAGATTCACAAATTAACTTTTCACTTTTACAATAAGTAACACTCTTGAGTCCCGAAGCTATTGCGCTCAAGTACTTCTTGGTTGCATAAGAATAGTATCCTTATTCCTTTACTTCACAGGTATTTATAAATATTCACGATGCGATAGCGTGTATTAACTATTTGTGCACTGTATTCAATCTGATGTTCCTCAATGATATATCCAATGCCACTGGATTATGACAAATCTCTTATTTGGTAGCTCTAATATGCGAACGTCTCTTGTGACACATATATTGCTAGTAATGATTCATTACTGCCCTATAGGAGTAATTGTTTATTTCCCTAGTTACGGGCATAGCAATTGCGATTAACTGGATACTCTCATTATCAATTGTGAGCGTCGATCTTAGAATTATGAACAGCCTCGAACATATTTCCTTTCGATTATAATAACCTTGTAACCTTGCGGAATTAAGATATACAATTTTGATAGTTACATTGCGTATATGACATTTACATGTATTATGTCTAAACAACTTGGCATGTCTAATATTGGTATCAATCTTTTTTCTAATGCATTTTAACACAATTTCGGTCACATATGCCCCATAATCATGCCATGTATGTATTATTAGTGTTTCAATTTTGTTAACATTCCATAGACTCTTTGTAACCTTGGGATGTGAATTAAGAAATACAATTTTGATAATTACATTGTGTATACGATATTTACATGTATTATGTCTAAACAACTTGGCATATCTAATATTGGTATCAATCCTTTCTCTAATACATTTTAACACACAATTTCTGTCACATATGCCCCATAATCATGGTACATTTGTATTACTAGTGTTTTAATTTTGTTACCGTTCCCAAGACAAAGGTAACATGAATGTTGTTCCTCTAGTACATTTTTGCATATATTACAATTTCATAACTTTTTAGTTTAGAAGTTCAAATCTTATCCCTTTGCAATGTGCTTACTTGTTCATGAACAGTGTTGCTAGTGTTTTGAATATTTTATGGATATTTTAAAAATTTCAATTTTTATTTTCTTTACATGGCTTTAACTTCGTCTTTCCATGTCTTCCTAATGTCCTGCCTGCACTACTATGTAATTTATATGTATAATCCCTGTACTGATTGCTGATCATGTATGGTCCTTCATACGATTCCATCTTGTAGTACCATTTGATCAACGCCTTTGAAATACGTTGTTCTTCAGAAGGACTTTGTCACCGATTTTTGGGATCCATTTCTTGCAAAGCCTTGTTATTTTATTCCTCCTTTTCTCACTCTTTTCCATTATTCTTTTGTACACAATGGAACACTTTTCTTGGTCGGTCAGCTCCCTCTGTGCTGCTATGGTCATAGGGAATTCAATCACAAGAGGAGTTGGTTTTACATTTAACATTAATTCGACAGGGGCGAATTTTGTCGTGGGGTTGATACTATGGTTGATCATGTCCTCTATAGGATCCTGAAATATATGCCTATATCTCTCGTTACCCTCTCTGTTGGATTCCCTTGGGGATAGTAGGTTGACGAATAATACAACTTGAATCCTAACACTGTGAGCATGTTTTTGAACACTTCGCTTCAATGCATGGTTGTATTGTCGGACCAGATTGCCTTCATTTTCCCGTATTTTGGTATATAATCCTTTATTATCCTACTTCGACATGTCTGGCTTCTTATATTCCTTACAGGATATATTTTGACAAATTTTGTGAATACATCCAGCATCACAAATATACATCTGCACTCAATCATACTTGTTGGAAGTTCTACATGTTCCTCTATGGCGATGAGTGTGTTCCTTTCCTCATGTAGGATAGATTTCTGTGTTATGCCATATTTTGTGTTAATCGGCTTGGCCTTTTGGCATAGCCTGCATGCCAATATGTTGTTGTTAGCTAATGCTGGATTTCTGACAATGAAGTTCATTAATCCTCTTGCTCTCCAATATTTTTCAATGATGGATGGGGTGTTAGAAATCGCTAGCCATATTTGAAGGTGGTCTCGATCCATTTCCTCTTGCAGATCACATAAAGGACAGAGTGGTGAAGAATATATCCCAATTCTGTTTAAATGTTTTGCCAGACAATCATGTCCTGTAATCAACCTGAAGGTTGCAACTGCCGTTTTTCGAGGATACTCAGGAATTACTGTTTGAATGTTTGGTAGTTCCCATCTTTTATTTTTTGATTTTTCATAGTAATATTTTGCAATAATTTTTTTTAATTCAGAGTTGACTAATCTTTTATAATCTTCGCAAAACTTAAAGGCATATGGAGGCATGGCATACTGCAGACTCCAGCGAATCCTACGCTTGCCCCTCCTACCAGCGCTGCCGAATGTGGTGCATGCATCTCACACAACCTTATGTACAGACTCTCTACTGGTACACGCACTATGCTTGGCAACAGCGCTCTGCTTGAGCATTGGCCATCGTTCACATGCCTCTAACTTTTGTGAGCGGTATAGCTGCACAAAATGGTAGATTAACTATAGATTTCTGTACACTGCTGGTACCCTTTTTTGAAGAAAATCAGCTTTCTCATTACCACTCAGGCCACAGTGAGCTGGTATACATTGGAAGACTAGGTGTTTTTGAAGTGCGGTTAGATGGGCAAGGATTTTCCAACATTCTATAATTGTTTGGTGTTTTGGTGACAACTTGGAAGTAATTGCTATAATTGCTGCCCTGGAATCTGAGAGAATAACTGCTTGGTGAAAATGTGAAATTCTATACAAAAGATTTTGTAGGGCCATTCGGATTACTTCAATTTCTCCATCAAACTTTGTAGTTCCATAACTTAAAGATTTATAATAGGAAAAGAGGTGACACATGACTCCAGCCCCTGCTCTATCTCAGTTTGATATCAATGATCCATTAGTATAAATATGGAGCCATTCGTGTTCTGGAAATCTAGTATGGATTGTCTCTAATGCCAATAATTTTAGAACACTAGTTGAAGTATCACTTTTCTTAACTTCTTCTCTCAGGTGTAAATAATATGTGATGTCTAATGTTTGTGTCGGATTGACTTAAGATATGAAGTTTTCCTTTGAATTAGGAAGGTATACATTCTTCCTGATGTCTTGAATTTTGGAAAGAAAGCTCTCCTGAGTCTTTAGTGTATGTGTAAAATTTCTCTTGTGCCATGTACTGAATGGGAGTCTGATCAACTTTTCATGTTGAATAAGAGCCGCTTTTTCTATTTCATATTCAATGGTGTATTGGTTGGTTAGTATTTCCATAGCTGGTATTGGTGTGGTTTTGATAGCACCTGTAATTAGTCTCAGACTTTGGTTTTGAAAGATTTGAATCTTGTTTGTGTTTGCTGTTACAAGAACTTGTATTTGTTGTGGCAGATCATTAATAAATACATTAAAAAGTGTAGTGCTGAGCACTGCGCCTTGTGGTAAGCCCCGGTGTACTTGTTTATATTTAGATATATTTCTTCCATATCTGGTAGCAATAAAGTGTTGAGTTAGGAAATGACATAGCCATGAAAACATTGGACCTTGTATCCGTATTTTTTTTACTTTCTTTAGCAGTTTTGTTCTGCATATAGAATCATATGCACTTTGGACATCAATAAAAACTGATAAATTATCTTCTTTTCTATTGAAGGAGTCTTTGATTTCTTGACTGAGAAGTAAGACTTGTTCATTTGTAGAGTGGAACTCTCCGAATCCAGCTTGACATGGGGAGGTTAAGTTTTGGGATTCTACAAACCAATTTAACCTATTTGACACCATTCTTTCCATCACTTTTGCTATTATGCTAGTAAGAGCTATTGGTCTATAATTTTTTATTTCTGATGCTGTTTTGTCTTTCTTCAAGAGTGGGACAATTATTGCTTTTCGCCATTCGGCAGGTACAGTGGTGTTCCAGGATAGATTGTAGAGTTTTAGTAGTTGTTGTTTTGCTGTTTTTCCAAGGTTTTTTATGAACTCTGGATGTATGTGATCTGGTCCAGGAGACTCTTTGTTTTTTAGATTATTAATTGCAATGTTCAGTTCTTGTATATTAAAATGTTGATAAAAGATATTGTATTGAGTGTTAGGATAACATTCTCTTTCTTGTTTCAAATCTTTCTTAAATTGTAGGATTTGAAGCTTTCACGGCGAACGTTAGTGATAACAGCTTCACGGGTGATCAGCCGTGTTAAACTTAAAAAGGTCGAGCTTTCGGCCATTATACTCTCCATGGCCATCTTCAGGACTAAAATGATGGAAAATTCTCCTCAGTTCCCAAATATATACTATGGTTAGGTTGTGTTGTCCGAACCAATGCGTGGGTGATGGTTTCTGATTGGGCCTGCTGTAGGTTCGGCTGCAGTGTTTTCCCGCGGGTACGAAATTTGTGCAGTGTTTCTGATGGCTATAGTCCACGCGGAACTTAGTTTGAGTCCGCCCTCTCTGTTGAAATTGTGGGGGTGTGATTTGATGTGGATGGCCTCCTTGATGAGTCTGTCCCAGTAATTTTCTGCGTGTTCTAGTATTTTTGTGTCTTGGAAATTGATTTTGTGGACCTGTTCTATGCAGTGTTGGGCTACTGCTGATTTTTCGGGCTGGAGAAGTCTGATGCTCCGTTGATGTTCTTTGCATCTTTCCTCTATCGTGCGTCCTGTTTGACCCACATACACCTTACCACACTCACACGGAATCCTGTATATTCCCGGGACCTTAAGCCCAAGTGGGTCTTTCACCGGCCTGAGGAGTTGTCGGATCTTCTTAGGGGGCGTGAAGAAGGTTTTGATATTATGTCTCGCGAGTATACGGGAAACCTTGTTGGAGACAGAGCCGTAGAAAGGTATGTAGGCCTTCTCTTGAGGGCTATCCTTCCCTTGCGTGAGCAGTAGCGGGTTCTTCCTGCTGCGTTCCGCGTGGACTATAGCCATCAGAAACACTGCACAAATTTCGTACCCGCGGGAAAACACTGCAGCCGAACCTACAGCAGGCCCAATCAGAAACCATCACCCACGCATTGGTTCGGACAACACAACCTAACCATAGTATATATTTGGGAACTGAGGAGAATTTTCCATCATTTTAGTCCTGAAGATGGCCATGGAGAGTATAATGGCCGAAAGCTCGACCTTTTTAAGTTTAACACGGCTGATCACCCGTGAAGCTGTTATCACTTTCTTAAATTGTTTACGTTCTTTTTTATTATTTCTTGTTACCTTATGTGAATTAGCATAATATTTATTGAATGTGTCAGCTATGGCTGCATCATTTGTAAATGTTTTATTGTTGTGTATGATAGGTGTGCCGTTGCTTTCTCTCCTGTCCTTGACATTTTTTATGAACTTATGGACTTTGTTGCCATCTGTCCTATAATCCATTTTTTCTAAGAAATTATTAAAGTGATTCCTTTTAGCTGTATTAATTTCTTTTTTTAGTGAGGGACATTTCTTTTGCCATATTTGTGTATCTGATATGTTTTTGGTTATTCAGCTGTATTTCTAGCTATATCTCTTTGCTTTTTCAGTTCTTCTAACTGGGGGTTCCAAAAAGGTTTGAAATTTTTTATTCTTCCATGAGGAATATGCGTTTTTGCAGTTTCTAGGATGACTTTACAGAAATTTTTGTTCATATGATCTGGTTGGTCATGCAGCTGTGAGTTTGTTTGTTTTTTAAATTTATGTTCCAGTTCAGTTTTATATTTGTTCCAATCTGCTTTTTTGAACTTCCAATACAGATTTGTGTGATTTTGACTGTTATTTGTATTATCTAGTTTTATATCAGCAATTACTGCTCTGTTACCAGAACTTGGGTCGTCTATAACTTGTTTTTTAATTTTTGAAACAATAGCTGTTGTAGCTAACAAGAGGTCTGGGTTACTGCCTGCTCCAGAGTAATGTATGAAGGTTGTGGGACCTTCTTTATCATAAATCAGTTGAAAGGTTGTGGTATTCAAAACTTCTTCCACTATCTGCCCTGTAGAATCCAGTTTTTCATAACCCCATCTTTTGGAATAGGCATTGAAATCCCCAATTATGATTGTTTTATTTAATTGTTCAATAAGTGAGAGATCTGGTTCATTCCTGGGAGGATTGTAAATACTGTATAAATGAAGATGTGTTTTGTTATCCCAAAAATTTAGCTTTATTAATTCAGCTTTATCTTTGTTATCCATTTCTTTAACAATTTGAAAGGAGGATTTAATATCATTTTTGATTCCAACTAATATTCCACTGCTTATCTGTCTATTTTTGGGTAGTAGGTGTAGTAAACATCCAGTAAAATTGAAGTATTTAAGTTGATCATTTGTTAGATTTGCTTCTTGTATGACAAATATATCTATGTTATAGTCAAATACAATTTTGTTCAGTTCTATTCTTTTTGTTTGGGTGAGACCACCTGCGTTCCATTGTAGAAATCTGATGTTAGATCTTCTATTTATATAATGTTTTGGTTCCCGAGAAGTAGTCCCCGCCCGGAGATCCGAATGGGGGACTATTTTAACTCCGGAACATTTTACCCCTTGAGTCATATTTCATAAATATTGAAGAGACTTAGTAGTAATAGTAACCGCTTTTTAGAGAGCACCATATTTTTATTTTTTGGCAGTTACATCGCTCTCTCACAACCCCCAGAATGTCTGGAGGACCACACCTGTCGTTGGTTTACGGGTCTCACCGACCTGACCGGAAGAATTAAAATAAATTCACCGACCATATCCTCTGATTACCAATCAGAGAACGTATTACATGCCATGACAGGTCAGCATGTTAGGGGTTAAGAGTTTATAGAGAAATTAGAGAAATGGAGAGGTTGGAAAAATAAAGACTCCCTAGCCCTCAGGAACCCTAATAGCATCGGGGTTGGAAGAGAACAAGAGATGACCCAGGTAAGGTCAGATAGAAAAGCTACAGTGAGGAGCAAAACACCAGTAAGTGGAAGTAATGTTCTGCTCAGCTTGGGTACCTTGTGGTCGCCATTCACATATCCCCTAGACGGAGAGCCCTGCCAATATTAACCTCCTTGTTTCTCTCATCAGATGTTTTATACAGGGTGTTAGGTTACACCAAAATAACTCAAGAGATTGTAGATGTGACTGATATAAGTAATTTGAGATAGGCAATGTATGGTCCACGACTAAACATAATGCAGCTATATGTTGTTAAGCATAATAATATCAGGTGCTGATAAGTTGGTGTTAAAGCAAAGCCTGGTGAAAAATTGGTTTAGAATGTCTTTAAGGCTGCTGCCCGAGTAGAGAAATATCGATTTTCAACAGCTCATTATCAGCGTTCTCAAGATTCAATACCACAAAAATCTCACAAATCTCGGACTAATCACCTGACAGTGTGACACTGAACAACAATTAGCTGCCTTCTTGTATTGTGAGCTCTACACTAGAGCTGTTTCATTGATTGCTCTTGTGGCTCAATTCGTAACATCAAAGGTTGTAGTCCCAAAAGTCATGGGTTCATTTCCTAACATGCAGTTACTGTTTTTGCTTTCTTTTTTATTCCACATGAAGAAGAGCATTAACACTACTATCATTTTCTTGATTCGGCTCACAGCAAAAATCTTGGATAGGATACGACAATCGTTCCTTTGCAATCGTTCATCTGTCAATTTTGCCATGAAAATTCAAGTCATCATTTCAAGCAGTTCCTATAAAACTGGCGTAAAGTCTTAGATGATTTTATGCTTTTACTCTTTCTTTGACCCTTTAAACTACTTTCCATTCTGAAATGCAACTAATGTACGTATGTATTAAGTGTGCTTCAACTTTTTGTTAGCAAGAATTGTAATGAATCGCACTGACTTGTTGAAATAAAACTGCATACATTGAAACATAATTTAAAATGTAGATCAAAACAGCATTAATACCACTCTACTCAAAATAAAGGAAAGAATTTTAAAAATATATAAATAAAATAAAAAAAAATAAAGAAGCGAACAAGATTCACACTCGAAAGCAATGACAACCTTATGCTCCAACATTAACGTCATAATCACTGCGCCAGAGAGGTATACTCTAAAATGTGTCTTCCTTTTCAAATCTCAAATGGTTGAAATTAGCCGGTGGTGTACTGACACTTTAGAAACTTTTGAACGAATACATCATAAGTCTCCTATCTCAAATTACTTGTTTAAGACATCTCCATATCCTCTGAAAATACTTCAGTGTAGTTCATTAACACCCTGTATATACGATTTCATTGATAGCTAATGATATCTTTTCGCTTCCCTCGTGTGCAAGTGAATGGTGGAATGCTAGGATCATTTTATTCTGAATGGAGATTGGCACTATCATTTTCCACTTTCTCACATCCTGCCTGTAGAAATATGAAAGCTACTATCCAAATCCAAAAAACAATGGAAGAACAAGATAAATCAGAAATAGTTAAAATTGAAGTATGAAAAAGTAAACTACCACTATAGAATTTACAGTATCTACAATCCTCCAGACAATACACTAGATCTAAATTCTATTCCCATAGAACCCAAAAGTATTTTAATAGGTGATTTTAATGCACACTCCCCTAGGTGGGGCTACAGAGATATAAATTCAGCAGGAAGAGTCATAGAAGACCTATTAAACTTATCAACAATGGAATTAATATTTAATCCAAATGATCCACCCACTTACCTTCATTATAATGGTTCAGGTACAAATCCTGATCTTCTGATGGTGTCATCTGACATAATTGACAATACAAAAAGAGAAATAATAGAAGACCCAGGTTCAGGCCACAGAATCACCATAAACTCCATAAGAGGTCTAATAAATAAAAGTAACAAACCAAAAATTAAAAATTCTTGGAATTTTAAAAAAGCAGATTGGTCCAGTTTCCAAAATGAGATAGAAGGGAAGTGTAATATACTGTTAGAATCAGAGTTCAAGTCAACAGATGAAATGAATAAAAAAATTTGTGAAATATTATTGACAGCAGCCAAAACACATATCCCCAAAGGAAAGTTAAAGAAATATAGCTACTTTTGGTCTCCATCTTTATCTAAGTTAAAACACGAAAGAAATATAGCAAGAGTCAAAGCCGAAAGAACCAAATGTCCAGAAGATGTACAAAACTGGAGAAGAAAAGCAGCCATTTTTAAGAAAGAATTAATTACAGCAAAGAGGGCCAGTTTCACAAATTTTGTAGAACATATGGACTATAGGAAAGATGGAAATAAAATATACAAATTCCTTAATAAAACAAAATTATCAAAAAATACAACAGAACCATTAAAACATAATAACAAAAGCTTAACTACAGATAGGGAAATAGCAGAATCCCTTAACAAGTTTTATGCTCAGTCACAAAGAATACCCCAAGCGTATAAAAAACAAGATAAGGCTATCCAAAAAACTATCAGAGAAACTAATAAGCCAAAAGGTATACAAAATGATATTTTTTTTCAGGATTTTAACGAAACAGAACTGGATTTAGCAATAGAACAATTACAGAACAAAAAATCTCCAGGACCTGACAAGATCCACCCAGAGTTTATTAAACACCTTGGCAGGAAAGGAAAAGAAATCCTACTTAAACTGTATAACACGTGTTGGAGAATGACTGTACCTTCCGACTGGAAAAAAGCCATTATCATCCCGATTTTAAAGAAAAACAAACCTTCAAACAATATTAATAGTTTCAGACCAATATCTTTGACCAGTGTTATTGCAAAAGTGATGGAAAGAATGGTGGCATCTAGACTTAACTGGTTCCTAGAATATTACAACTTAATTAATAGTTCACAGACCGGCTTCAGACAGAATCATAGTACAAGTGAAAACGTACTCCTACTAAGCCAAGACATCAAGGAAGCTTTCAATAGAAAGGAGGATACCTTAGCAGTATTCATTGATTTTAAATCAGCATATGACTCAGTCTGGAGAAACAAATTAATTGAGAAGTTGCAATCAATAGGTGTGAAAAGTAACATGCTTAAATGGATAACTCAGTTTATTTCACAAAGATTTTGTGCCACAAAATATAATACATACATTTCCAAATATAAACAAACACACCGAGGACTTCCACAAGGTGCTGTTTTGAGCACAACACTCTTTAACATATATATAAATGACCTTCCATCAATAATAAAAACTTTAGAAACCAAAATTGCTTTATTTGCTGACGATGTAGTCATTTGGACTTCAGGCTCTCCAAAAAAACCTGAATTAATTAAAGACAGAATAGAAACAGCCCTAAACAAAGTACATGAATGGAGCTCCAAAAACCTCATGACTATCAATGTGGAAAAAACAAATTATGAATTATTTACACTAAAATACAAACCAGTTAATATTAACATAAATTATAATGGTAAACCACTCAAAGCAGTTGATGATGCCAAATACTTAGGCATCACTTTCGACAGAAAGCTAAGTTGGAAAAAACATATAACAAACATCTCAGAAAAGGTTGAAAAGAAACTGCAAATCCTGAAAAGGTTAGCTGGTGCTAAATGGGGCTGCTCAAGGAGAGTCCTTAACACAACATACAAAATGTATGTTAAACCAAACCTCTTGTACTGTTCTGAAGCTTTAATAACAGCAGCAAATGCCAACATCAATAAACTTGAACAAATACAAAATCAGGCTCTTCGCCTAATAACTGGAGCAGTTAAATCCACACCTATTGATGCCATGCTTGCCTTAACACGGACCCCATCAATAACAACAAAAATAGAAGAACAAGCATTGCTCCAACACGAGAAAATGTTACGACTGCCAAACTCTAAATGGACAGAAGAGAACCTCCCCCCTTCAATCCTTCAATCCTTAAAACTCATAGTAGTTTCCTAGAAAAGGTAACACAGATTAAATCCAAATTGAACATTCCTAACACCAGAGAAAATCTACTTATAAGAGAAAATCCATTGGAATTATTGCAACCTACCTTCTGTTTGGAATGAATAGAGGAAATAAGTAAATCAGACACACCAAAAGAAATACAAAAACTTCTAGCTCTGGAAACAATCAATACTAGGTATCCCACAGAAGAATGGCTGCACATATATACTGATGGATCCTCCACGGAAAACCTTGCTGGAGCTGGAGTTACGTGCTCACATTTTTCCTTTTATCATTCTGTTGGCAGAGACACAACAAATTATGATGGCGAAATAGAGGCTATACACATTGCTCTCCGACAATTATTAAATCTTCCCTTAAATAAATTAAACAAGGCAGTAATTCTTTCAGATTCTAAAGCTGCAATTCAGGGAATATGTTCAAATACTACAAAGAAGTCAACAAAAATTAGAGAATGCTACAAAATGTTAACACAACTCCAAAAAGTTAATAAGACTGTTCATCTCCAATGGATTCCAGCACACTGTGGAGTCATGGGGAACGAAGCTGCAGACTCACTTGCAAAGAAAGGCACAACAATAAAACAAAAGTCTAAATTCAATTTCTCATATTCCTCAATAAAACGCTTGATCATTAAAAAATTTTCTCATTCATACCTACAAGAAATAGAAACAAATGCCAAAGATAAAAAAATGGATTACATTACTTTCCAACCCAGATATAATCCCCCAGAGGCCAAGGAAAACAGCGGTTGCAGCCTTCCGACTATTGACAAATCACGACTGCTTAGCAAGTCATCTCTACAGAATAGGTATCTCAGCCTCACCAATATGTGTCCTGTGTAACGATCCAGCAGAAATGAACGAAGACCACTTGAAGACCTGTGAAGCATTAAGATCAGAAGGAACTACAGTTCAAAAGTATTGGAAAGCACGAATGCTAATGGCTTCATTGCCAGATGCAAGGCACTAGAAAACAACAACAACAACAACATCCTGCCTGTGAAGTTTGAATAGAATTCCCCTAAACTTTGCAATTTTGGCATTTATACCCAGTTTCACTTCTGATACCTTGTTAAATATTCCACTCAAATTGGGGTCTTCTTGTTGCAATTTCGATATATTTTCGAAATCCTTTACCAGTGCGTTATTATTCTTTATATTCATTTGCATGATCTTGATTTCGTGGTTCGGGTGATTGATATTCTCGGAAATATGTTTTTCTGATTTTAATCTTGACAGCATATCACTGAAGAGATTTTTACTCCCAACTATGTTTTATTTCAATTTCGTGCGAGGTAATTACCTAGATATTGACTTCATCAGCTTGCATGATTGTATAAATAATAGGCTCATATGATCCATGTACATAATGATTTTGTACAGGTATTGTCTGAACTTCTGTAATGTGAAACAGATCACTGAAATTTCCAACTCTGTGATGCATGCATTCGCCTCTGTCTTGGATAGGAATCGCAATGCTATGGTGATCACGTGATTTTCTCCTGCATCATCTTTTTGCGCTAGGATAGCCCCAAATGAATGGATATTGGCGTCCATGTATATTAGGAAAGGCAATTCCGGACTTGTGTGTTCAAAGAGGATTGTGTTCATGAACTGTCCCTTTATTTTTTCAAATGTTTCCTGATGTTTTCCACCCCATTCCCACTTTGCATTTTACTTTAGCAGTTCTCTCAAAGGAACAAGCTCTTTTGCACAGTTGATTATGAACTTTTATTGTAAAATTCCAATGAACCTTCTCAGCTGCTTTAGATTCTTCAGCGGGGGAATATATTCCATTGCCTTCACACTCTCAGGGTTGGGCTTGATTCCCTCAGATTTTATAAGGTATCCTAATAATTCAGGTTCTTTCACAAAGAATTCACACTTTTCCACTTTTGTCATGCCACATTCACGAAATTTTACAAGTATGTAGTCTATATGTTGTATGTGTGATACTGGGTCTGCACTGTAGATTAGGAAATCATCTACATACTGCACGATGAACTCTTTTGTGCTATCCTTGAACACTTTGTCTATTGCCCTCAATAATGCACTGCTACTGGTGGATACCCTGAATGTGCATTTCTTGAAGTGGTACACTTTTCCACGGTGCAAGAAACCAGAGTATTTCCTTACATCTTCATGTAACAATACTTGTCAAAATGAAGCTGTTAAATCCAGGCTGGAGAAACATTTTCCTCCCTTCAACTTCGAGATGAGTTGGTCAACTCCTTCCAGTCTGAAATGGTCTGACAGGGTATGCAAGTAAATCTTTCTGGCATCAATGGTCATTCTTAATTTACCAGATTTCTTGTGTACCCACATAATAGGATTAATGTACTTCAAATCTGAAGGCTCTATCCTTTAGCATTTGCTTGATGACTAAATCTGCTTCCTCACATATCGAGTTCGGGATAGGTCTCGACTTATGTGAATAAGGTAAGATATTGGTTACTTTAAATGTGTGAACATATTTGTTACATGTACCGGGCTTTTTGTCAAACATTTTTATATTACTTGTCGGAATTTCTTTCAGTCTGTCTCTAATCTCCTGGTTGGTATTGTATGTGCAGGCAATTTTGTCGCTTATGGTTCCCGACAAATCATGATCTGACTGTTTTTAATTGCACAATGTTGGCAATGTCACTGTTCCTCTGCATTATCACACTGATGGGAAAACACATGGTTACAAGTTCTGAACTCCTCATTTTGGTTTACTTCTTCATTCGTATTGGTGTTAATATGCAGAATTATGTTCTCACGAATCCTGATATTTTCTATGAAAAACCTTTCGTCTGTATTGATATTGACGTCATTGTGATTATGTTGTTTGACTATCGTTTCTTCCATAAATTTAACACTGTTTTTTATGGAACTGGTGCGTACTGTGAATTTGTGTTTCTTGTACTCAATTTTTGACTTCCAATAGTTCAGCACATTGCTTCCAATAATTAACGGTGTTATGAGCCTGGGAACAACTACAGCTATTAGGTCAAATTCCCAATCTTTCATTTTTTCCCTTAACCTCACCTGACACTTAATGTGTTCTTCCTCTTTCCCAATGGCAGTGCTACTATATACACTACACACAGGCA
This sequence comes from Tenodera sinensis, assembly GCA_030765045.1. Taxonomy (NCBI): domain Eukaryota; kingdom Metazoa; phylum Arthropoda; class Insecta; order Mantodea; family Mantidae; genus Tenodera; species Tenodera sinensis. The sequence continues at coordinate 115,654,470 of CM060962.1, forward strand.
AGTACTCTGCATGTTTTACTTTTGTGATCATGTTAAATATTTTGTCATCACATACTGAAGTGATGGGCATCTGGTGTCAATCATTGCATGCAAGTCGATATCCCAGACTTTCATTTTAATTAGTGGCAGATTAGTGTGGCTGAATGTCGTTGGTCTCTCGTTGTGTCGCCCTTTGATGCGTAAATGTCGTTGGTGACGTGGTGTCGCCCTTTGATTTGGTTCGTTCCGGCTAGTCAGGATGAGATCTCTTTCTTTATCTCGGGTACGCGCAGGTGTTATAGACTACCCAAGAAAACCTTTGTATATTGTTTATTACTTCTTATATACTTTCGGGAGTTATGCCGATTCTATATGTAGAGGAATCGCACTCACGTCTGCAAACCATAACTTGCAGTACTGGTCTGGGGTGAGTAGTGACGCTTTCTTGGCTTACCCACGCTAGGAAAAAACGTTCTCTCCAATTTTAAATGTCATGACGTCATCCAAGAAAGCCTCGTATCCAAAATGCTATTTCCTTTTCCCGCAATTTAGAAATGTCCCTTTTTTATGAATTTCGAATATATAATTACCTTTTTAGGATTAAACGATGTTTACTTTATATTTTATTAAATATATCGCGCGACTTTTAAGATTGGCAGACCTGAATTTCAAACGTGTATTTAAACTATGTAGTATGACGTCATGACTCGTTAATTTCAAACCAATAATGCGTTTATCCTACAAATTTAACGACTATTATTTACTCATATCTTGCTCACCTTACAACACTTCCTGCTCTGTTATCTATTTATGTTATTACTTAACACTTATCGCAAATCTCACATCCGGCAATTAAATTAAAACGTGTCTTTATCAAAAGCCCATTCGATTGGAAATCTAAATTTCGGTATCATTAGTCATCTCTGTTGCAACCATCACCATGTTGTTAACTTTAAATTTTGTGTTATTGTCTCTTGTGCCGCTAAGACCAACTTCCGAGACGCGAAATTGATCTTGCTTTAGTTTTCCTGGAGATTGTGAGTATTTATCTGCCGATTTGAATGTGTGTTTAGCAGTGTGTTGCACCCACATCCACTTTCACCATTGGCGTTGTCAGTTATGTTAGGTGATCTATAAAAGGGAAAGGTAGTACATCCAAACCAAATAGTTATCGTGGAATTGCAGTGCTGTCTAATGTGGGAAAAATCTTTAATGGAATTTTGGAAAACAGCATACAAAACTGGGTAGAAGAAAATAAATTACAGTTTTAAAACACTAACAAAAACACGCTTTTACAACAAACCAAACTAAAAGGTAGAAGATCATTTTTAAGAATGAAAAATTTGTTCTATAAAGTCAATAGTTCATTATGTTTCAAAATTTTGTAATAAGTTTAAAATAAAAACTAATATTAACAAAATAATATATTTAATTGTAAAAAAGCATGGGGTGCTTTTTAGATATTTTTATAATATCTTTACTTTCATAAATAGCTACCATTGAACTATATATAACATTTGATGTCAGACACCCCACGCTTTTTAACAATAAAATGTATTATTTTGTTAATATAAATTAGTTTTTATTTTAAACTTATTACAAAATTTTGAAATATAATGAACTACTTGACTTTATAGAACAAATCTTCATGCTTAAAAATTATTTTCTACCTTTTAGTTCGGTTTGTTATAAAAGTGTGCTTTGTTAGTTTTTTAAAACTATAATTTAGTTTTAACTTTATAGTCTCAAATTTTTCTAATCAGTTTTTTTCCAAATTTTTGTTTGAAATCTTTTATAATTTCTGAGTTCGAAAAAGTTTTCAAATTACTGCTTTTTGGAACAGTATTAGATTACAATTATTGTTTTAACTACATTATCAGCTGTTGTGGATTTCCTGACCCTGGGTAAACTTCAATCTGCAATCCTTTCCCCAAAATCTTGTGTCCCTCATAGGTCCTTTCTCCGAGCATCTCCGGCTTTCAATATTTTCAAGCAATTCAATTCCTCTGTCCAGTGTAACCTGTGTCGACTACTAAACTACCAACTGTTGTGGGTGTCTTGGCCCTGTGTGAACGCCGGTCCGCAATATTTCCTCTGGGTCTCGTGTTTCTTTCAGGTCCTATCTCTGAGCATCTACGTCATCCAATATATATCTATTTAATTAAAGCAATTTTCAGGGTGCATGTAGACATGTTCCCAGCGACACCTAAGATGCCATAACTGTACCATTTTCTATAAATTTGCTTAGTCATTCTTTATCCTCACGATCCTGGTCAGGACATTGGGACAAAGTCCTGATGATATTGTATTCTCATCAGTCCTTATCACGTGTGTAAATTTTCCTGTCAATCAGACAACTCTAAGTTGGTGAAAATTACATTGAAAGATTCAGTCACATTGATAAACGTATCTAAGTAACTTTTTTATCCTGATGATTCTGGTCAGGACGTTAGGACAAAGTCATGCTATTATTATTGTATTGCCATTGGTTCTCGATACATGTGCAAATTTTCAAGTCAATGAGGTGACTCTAAGATAGTGAAAATTACGTTGAAAGATTCCTTTGCATTTATAAATTTAGCTTAGTCGTTCTTTATCCTCACGATCCTGGTCAGGACATCAGGACAAAGTCATGATATTGTTACATTGTCATCGGTCCTTGACATGTGCGCAAAGTTTCAAGTTAATCAGACAACTCAAGTAGCTGAAAATTATATTACTTCGATAAATTTAGCTAAGTCCCCCTTTTTATCTTGATGATCCTGGTTAGGATCTTAGGACAAGGTTATACTATTGTTGTATTGTCATTGGTCCTTGGCATGTATGCACATTTTCATGTCAATCAGACAAATGTAAGTTAGTGAAAATTACGTTGAAAGATTAAAAGATTCCATTACATTGATAAACTTAGCTAATTAATTTCCTGATGACTCTAGAAAGAACTTTAGGATAAAGTTATGATACTATTGTACTGTCACTGGTCCTTGACACGTGCAAAATTTCAAGTAAATCAGACGACTGTAAGTTGGTGAAAATTACGTTGAAAGATTCTGTTACATTGGTAAATTTAGCAAATTAATGTTGTTTATCCTGATGATCCTGGTCAGGATCTTAAGATAAAGTTATGATATTATTGTATTGTCATCAGTCCTTGACATGTGTGCAAAATTTAAAGTCAATCAGACGACTCTAAGTGGGTGAAAATTACGTTGAAAGATTCCATTACGTATATACAGGTGAAGCTAATATAAAGCGTGTAACAATATCTTGTTGGAATCTCAAACGGGTTTCAGATTTGGGAGGAGAACTGTAGATAATATCTTTATTATAAAAACACTAGCGGATAAATACCTTAAAGAAACAAGAGGAAAAATATACATGGTCTTTATAGACTCAGAAAAAACTTATAATAAGTTGGACCTACAATTACTATGGTACAAATTGCAATGCAACACATGGTAAACACCTTGATGGCATTGTACTAGGATAACACCTTCTGTGTCAGGGTGGGGGAAGGAGTAGTCTCTTGGGAAATAGCACAAGGGAAAGGGTTAAGGCAAGAGTGTAAATTGAGCCCTATACTATTTAATTTATTGATGACATTCTATTAGGGATAAGCAAGAACAATAGTTGTATGCCTGCAATAAATAGCATGATCCCTGGGCTACTGTTCGCTGATTTGGTTTGGTTTGGTTTAAGGGCGCTCAACTTCTAGGTCATCAGCGCCCTTAAAAGATTCATGGCAATAGCCAGATATAAATTTCACTCAAAAAATAAAAATACTAGCAACAAGAAAAATATACAAAGGTAAAAAGCAGTGGCAATAGCCAGATATGAAACAAGGTGATAAATATGTCCAAAAGTAGAAACAGATAATTAAAAAATTTTTAAATCCTCAAATTGATATTGCACTGCGCTAAAAAATTAAAAACTCTATCAACCGCTGTTTTGTCGTCCGCTAGGACCTCTGCAAGTCTGGCAGGCAGCTGCAGAGAATACCGAAGGTGCGCTAGGGAGCAACACTCTAGCAACACGTGGTGAACTGACAAAAGGTTGTCACACAACGGACATACAGGCGCAGGGTCCCTTTTAAATAGGTAACCATGCGAAAAATTGCAGTGCCCTATTCTTAATCGAGCCAAACTAACCTCCTCGCGACGAGATATGCGACAGGAAGTTACCCAGTTTATCGGAAGTTCTTTCACTTCTCTAAGCTTATTACCACGGAGAGCTGACCACTCGTCGTGCCAGGATGACAGCACCGCTCTCCGCACTTCAAGCCTAAAGTCTTCCGAAGTAACACGTGAGATGGTAATATTGGGTTCTGTAGTTGCCGCCTTTGCTGCTAAATCTGCCATTTCATTCCCCGGCAAACCTACGTGACCAGGAATCCATGCACACACCACGTCAACGCCAGAAGCGTGTAAAACATGGAGGGCATCCTGGATACGTTGTACAATAGGGTGGGAGTTGTACAACTGACAAAGGCTCTGCAGTGCACTAAGGGAATCGCTCAAAATCAGGCAGTCACCTAATTTACGACGGCGAACATACAAAATGGCTCGATAAATTGCATAAAGCTCTGCAGTAAAAATGGAGGTGCTATTTGGAAAACCGAATGTATATGGTTCGATTCCATCAACATAAGCACATCCAACACCGTTGGAGCCTTTTGACCCATCGGTGTAAATATATCGACGGTCAGTGTAGCCTGGCAAAAATTCTAAGAAACACGTGCGGATACTTGAAATAGGCATTGAGGACTTCTGGTGTACGGTCATCCCAAGATCTACATGGGGCGTGCCAGACAGCCAAGGGGGGTAAAGTCTCTCGCCCTTGGCGAACATCACAGGCAGTTCCACTCCAAGCTTCACTAGGAGCTCTTGGAAACGGAACCCTGCAGGCTTAGGATTAAGGGTGCTATTTCTATATCGTTCTCTTAGCGTGGTGGTGAAAAAAGAAGCGAACGTTGGGTGCTTAGGCATACATCTAAGCGCACAACCATAATTTGCCAAGAGAATCTCACGCCGATATTGCAGAGGAGGTTCTGCGGACTCAGCGTAAAGGCTCACCACTGGGCTTGTTGGAAAAGCTCCTGTTGCAATGCGGATGCCCCTATTATGGACCACGTCTAATCTTCTCAGCACAGATGGTCGTGCTGACGAATAAACAATACACCCATAGTCTAGCTTGAATCGGACCAATGCGCGATATATTCGCAACAAAATTGTCCGATCCGCTCCCCACAATTTGCCATTCAGTACTCGCATAATATTTAGGGAACGGTCACATCTCGCTCTTAGCTGTGCAATATGCGACGACCAACTAAGCTTCCTGTCCAAGATCAAACCCAGGAAGCGCGTCTCTTCTGCGAAGGGAAGTGAATCTGGACCAAATCGGAGCGAAGGTGGTAATCGTCTCCTACGGCGCCAGAAATTAACACAGGTTGACTTCTCAGTTGAGAAACGGAAGCCGCTTTTCACGCTCCATTCTCTAAGGTTGTCCAAACATTGCTGCAGGCGCCGTTGTAAGAACGTCGTGCGCTGAGAAGTACAATAGACAGCGAAGTCGTCTACGAATAGGCATGACGAAACTCCAGGTGGAACACATTTCCAGATGGAGTTAATTGCTATAGCAAAGAGCGTGACACTTAGCACCGAACCCTGAGGTACTCCCTCCTCCTCAACAAAAGAATTAGAAAAAGCCGAGCCGACCCTTACTCAGAAAAAGCGGTCCTTCATAAACTCCTGAATGAAAAGTGGTAGGCGTCCACGTATGTTCCAGGCATACAGGGAACGTAGAATCCCTGCTCGCCAGCACGTATCATAAGCCTTCTCAAGATCGAAAAATATGCCAACGGTTTGACAGTTCTTCATAAAGCCGTCCATTATCTGTGTCGATATTGACACAAGATGGTCAACAGTTGAATGGCGTGGTCGAAAACCACACTGGATATTAGTCAGTAGGTTACGACTTTCTAACCACCATATCAATCGTCCATTGATCATGCGTTCCATCACCTTGCAAACGCAACTGGTGAGGGAAATAGGACGATAGCTGGAGGGAAGATGACGGTCCTTCCCAGCTTTCAAGATGGGAATAACGGTGGCCTCCCGCCAATTTTCTGGGAGTATATTGTCAACCCAAACACGATTATAGACCTCGAGCAGGAATGCCTTACCTTCAGGAGAGAGCTGTTGTAACATTTGTACATGAATATCGTCCGGTCCTGGTGCTGAACATCGCGAAGATTTCAGGGAATGCTCCAGCTCCGCCATGGTGAAAAGGCGATTGTAATCTTCTACGTTTCTAGAACGAAACGTGAAGCCTTGAGATTCCACCTGAGTTTTAAATGGAAGGAACTCAGGGGAGTAGTTTTCCGAGCTAGACACTTGTGCGAAAGCACTGCCAAAGGTATTGGCCACTTCAAATGAATCAACAACAGCTCCTGTGGCTGTTTTTAGTCCCGCTATTGGTATTTGGGTCGTTTTAGCTGCAACACGCCTTAATCTATCCCACACAACCGAGGAAGGTGTGTGTCGGTTAAATGAAGCTACAAATTTGCTCCATGATGACTTTTTGCTATCCTTAATGACTTATCTGGACCTGGCGCGCATTTTCTTGTACTCGATTAGGTTTTCCAAAGTAGGGTGACGTTGGAAAACCCTAAGTGCACGCCTTCGAGCACGAATGGCATTCCGACATTCTTCCGTCTACCAGGGGACGGGAAATCGACGGGGGTGTGTAGTCGATCGCGGAATCGATTGTTCAGCAGCAGAGAGAATCGTCTCCGTGAGATGCTGTGCCAAATTATTCACTGAGTCGTGCTCGTTGTACGAAAAGGTAGCCAACTGGGTGTAGAGGTTCCAGTTGGCATGGTCCAAACGCCATCTGGGCATACGTGTGGAATACGTATGTTGCGTCAAGAGACTAATAAGACATGGGAAGTGGTCACTAGAGTGTAAATCAGAGATGACATTCCATTGTAAGGAGACTGCCAACTGAGGTGAACAAACTGAAAGATCAAGGTGTGAAAAACTGTTATGAGTGTCAGAAATGAATGTAGGCTCTCCAGTGTTGAGGAGAGCTAGGTTGTGACTGTCTAAGAAATCGGAAATAAGTGTACCTCTCGCACAAGCGCGACTTGAACCCCACAGTGGGTGGTGCGCATTGAAGTCTCCCACCAACAGGAACGGTGTTGGTAACTGGGAAACTAGATGTTCTAACTCATTGTGCGAGAAGTCATGAGACGGAGGCAGATATAGATTACAGATGGTGAAATGGATGTTTGGCAGTTTAATCCGTACAGCAACTGATTGTATATCAGAGTGCAAAGGTAGAGTTTGCATATATACGTCATCTCTGACAAGTATCATAGCGCCGCCATGTGCTGGTACACCCTCCTCTGGTGTAACATCACACCGTACTGGGGTGTATCGCCTTAGATGGAAAGCGTCTCGAGGACGCAGCTTAGTCTCTTGCAAACATGCGACCAGAGGTTCGTTTTCTTTGAGCAAGAGCTCAAGTTCTGGCCTTTGAGTTCGAATGCCACGTACGTTCCATTGTAGGATAGTCATATTGCATTGTGTATGGGATAGGTAATTCCAAGGTAACTCTTCATTACTTTGGAGCAGGCGGTTGTTGAACTAATTTAGCCCTTTTCTCTCTTGGGCTGACGTTCTTTTCGGACGCTTTTTGGCGCCTCTTTTCCACTGGGGGTCTCCCAGTGTGGGCAGATTGGTCCAGATCCATGTCCTCTGCCGAGGACGTGCATCTTCCCATAGCAAACTTGGGTTCGAGTGTCTCGAACCGGTTGGTAATGGGGACCGGCGAAGATGAAAGACGCCGGTCTGAGTCCACCCCTGAAGATTCCCCAGAAGAGGATCTTCGAGGAGATCTCCTTGGACTCTTATACCCCTTTGATGTACTGGGATGAGCCTTATCTTCCTTGAGGAAATCGTTCTTTGTGTAGTTCTTTTTAAACTTTATCGGCGAGCCATTGTAAATAACGGGTTTGCTAGTCTTCTGTGTCGAGTTTGGCATTTTCGTTGGTGATTGAACAGTTGAATTTTTTTCACCAACAGATTTTGTACACGTTGATACAGATGTGCACGCTGATGTTGAAGGCTTTGGTATAGAGCTACGGGCAACAAGTGTTTTTTCAGAAATTGTTGCCCCATTGAAATCGCTGGTCTGAGTTGCGATCTCTCTGCTCGGTACCGCTTTAGCTGCAACAGAGCTATAGGTTCCAGATCTAGGAACAGAGGGTTGGCGTAGACGCAAGATTTTCTGGGCTTCTGAGAAGGGCACCTTCTCTTTGACCCGTATCTCTTGGATCGCTCTTTCCTCTACAAAGGGGGGCCAGTCTCGGGAACTAGATGGATGTTCACCTCTGCAGTTCACACATGTAGGAGCTGTAGTACATGCACCATCGTGGGATTCATCTCCACATTGAGGGCATGTAGCTAGTCGCTTACAAAGCTCACTTGTATGTCCAAAGCGCTGGCACTTAAAACACCTGAGTGGGTTCGGGATGAACGGCCTAACTTCGATGGATTCATACCCTGCCTTAATCCTTTGCGGGAGATCTACCCGATCAAAGGTCAGGAACAGGGTATTAGTTGGCTTTAACTCACCACCTTCTTTACGTTGAACCCAGTAAACGTGTATGATGCCTTGCTCCGCCAGATTCTCTTGAATCTCCTCATTGGATAATCCTTCCAATGCACGGGTGTTTATCACACCGCGAGGAGTTCAAGGTTCTGTGCATCTCGACGCGTACTGGATAACTTGCTAGCATGTTCGCTTTCAATATCTTAGCTGCCTGATTAGCTGAATGTGCTTCAACCAGGAGCGTTCCATTGCGAGATCTAGTGCATGATTTTACTGGACCAGCAATGTTATCCAAACCCTTTTGAATTGTAAACGGGCTTACCGATAAAAATTTCTTGTCTCCCTCAGTTCTTGATATTACTAAGTAGCGAGGACCACTCGACTCAGCTACTTCCTTTACACAAACTTTAAAATTTTTGTTGTTGTGAGTTTTTTGTGAACTCATGGCGATGTCATCCTCCACCATTGCAAATGTCTCCGATGGCATGCTCACTTCCTGGGCGCCACCCCGGCTTAGGTGAGAGTCCTGGCCTGGACCTTGCTCACCCTAGGGTCTCACCTCCCAATGTATAGACAGAGGGACCCAATCGCCTTCAGGAGTGCATCAGCTCATGCAATGGCCCCTCCCCGGGACTGACCTTTATCCGCGGATACGCACACAGATCCTACATGATAACCAGGGGCTGGGACTTACGCGATTACCCAGTCACCCCTTGCGTCACCCCATCCTCCGACGACCCGCGCGTAGGTTATCCATCAGACTGTGTACAGGGAGGTAACAGGTGGGAGGTCAAACACAAAAGTGGACCAAAGTTGATTGGGCGTTTGGCATATGCCCTCTCACCTCTTGGAGGAACCCAATCGAGAGTATGGCTTGGGGCCCCGGGTACGCCAAACCCGTACCTACCATAGTAGGAGCCCCTGGGGGAGTTTGATTTCGGAGTCCTCTTCTCCTAGATGAGTCGTCAACCAAGACTAACGAGCCCCATCTACCCGTTTGGAATGTTCTTTGCTTCCCCTCACCTCTTGCCTACCAGTAATCAAAATGACACTTAGTAGGCCGTCTGGCTCAGGTACTGAGGCCCTCCGCCACGACAAGGTGACACTCCTTCGGAGGGGCTGTTCACTGATGATCTGATAGTAGGATCAATTACAGTAAATGGTCAGAAGCAAACGCTGCACGAGGTAGATAAATACTGCAATGAAAGGAACCTAACTGTAAATCGGGAGAAAATGTAACTAATGATATTTAAGAAGAGAGCAAAACTGAGTAAACACGAAAAGTAGAAAAAGGGGAATAAGGAGTATAAAGTAGTATGAGAATGTATCTATGAGGGGGTGTCAAAAATAACCAGAATTGTTTTTTTACTGGAAAATGCTGCTCACCTTTATTCAAATTCCATTACACACCTTCAAAGTATTCTCCCTCAGACACAATACAACGATTCCAGCATTCAGTCCAATGTTCAAAACACTCCCTGAAGCCCTTTTTTGATAGTCTGTTGAGTACACCCAAAATTTTATTGTTTAGCTCTCGATCACCCTGAAAATGATGACCCCAAGGCTCTTTTTTTACTGCAGGAAATAGGTGGAAGTCACACAGGGCTAGGTCCGGTGAATAAGGTGAATGTGGCATCACCTCAATGCCTAATTCAGTGATTGTTTCCTGAGTCTTGACGGCACGATGAGCGGGGCATTATCCTGATGAAGGATCCATCCCATTTGAGCAAGATTTGGTCGTTTTGTTGCAATTTTCCTCCTTAATGGCCCCTTCAGTACCTCACAATAGTAATTCGCAGTAAGAGTACATTGCTTATCCACCACATGATTGTAAACAATGCCTTGCTTATTGAAAAAGACAAGATGCATCACTTTTCCTGCACTTGGTTGAACTTTCTTGGGTCTTGGACTTGGACGATGTTTCCATTGGGCACTTTCCTGCTTTGTCTCTGGATCAAAATTATGAAACCAGGATTTGTCACATGTGATGACTGTCTAAAAAATCTGGTTCTTGCTGAAGACTTCCCTTCCATTGCTAACACACCATCACATGGTGAGCCCTCTGTTGATCACTGATCACACGAGGGACCCACTTTGCTGCAACATTTCTATACCCAAGAACATTTCATACAACGTCTTCAGCTGATCTGTAGGATATATTCATAATCTCAGCAATCTTTGTCAACGATAAACGATGGTCTTCCTGCAACATGACATCAATTGTGTTGACGATGTCTGTTTTCGAAGTTGACGGTCTTCCGGGACGTGGAGCAGCCTCAAGATCATTTTTACCCTCCCGAAATCGTTTATACCATTCAAACACTTGAGTTTTCTCCATTGCTTGCTCTTTGTAGGCTTGCTTTCCAATGTATGTGATCCAGTTTTATCAAGAAGAATTCAAAATCTAATTGATGCACACTGCTGCAATTTGAGATCCATGTTGGGTACAGTAAACATGGCCTCACACTTCTCCTGCTACCCTCCAACTGAGCACCTCCAGGCTAATGACATGTATGCCATTTCATTACTCAAGGTCAGACCTCTCCGGTACTACCAACACCCATCTTATGCGCAGGCGCTTTAAAATGCAAAAAAATAATTCCGGTTATTTTTTGACACCCCCTCATACTTAGGAGTGAAATTAGATAGGAAGGGGGGGGGGGGACAAAAGAAATGAAAGTCATTAATCCTCTTGCTCTTCAATATTTTTCACTAATGGATGGGGCACTAGAAGTGGCCGGGCATATTTGAAGGTGGTCTCGATCCATTTCCTCTTGCAGATCACATAGAGGACAAAGTGGTAGAGAATATATCCCAATTCTGTTTAAATGTTTTGCCAGACAATCATGCCCTGTAATGAACCTGAAGGTGGCAACTGCTCTTTTTCAAGGGTACCCAGCAAATACTGTTTGAATGTTTGGTAGTTCCCATCTTTTATTCTTTGATTTTTCATAGTAATATTTTGCAAATTTTTTTGTTTGTTAATTCAGAGTTGACTAATCTTTTAGCTGCATAAAATGGTAGATTAACTATAGATTTTTGTACACTGCTGGTACTTTTTTTTTTGCAAGAAAATCAGCTTTCTCATTACCACTCAGTCCACAGTGAACTGGTATCCATTGGAAGACTAGGTGTTTTTGAAGTGCTGTTAGATGGGTAAGGATTTTCCAACATTCTATAATTGTTTGGTTTTTTGGTGACAATTTGGAAGTAATTGCTATAATTACTGCCCTGGAATCTGAGAGAATAACTGCTTGTTGAAAATGTGAAATTCTGTACAAAAGATTTTGTAGGGCCATTCGAATTGCTTCAATTTCTCCATCAAAGTTTGTAGTTCCAGAACTTAAAGATTTGTAATAGGAAAAGAGGTGACACGTGACTCCAGCCCCTGCTCCATCTCGGTTTGATATCAATGATCCATCAGAATAAATATGAAGCCATTCATGTTCTGGAAATGTAGTATGGATTGTCTCTGATGGCAATAATTTTAGAACACTAGTTGGAGTATCACTTTTCTTAACTTCTTCTGTCAGGTGTAAAATAATGTGATGTCTAATGTTTGTGTCGGATTGACTTTAGATATGAAGTTTTCCTTTGAATTAGGAAGGTATATATTCTTCATGATGTCTTGAATTTTGGAAAGAAAGCTCTCCTGAGTCTTTAGTGTATGTGTAAAATTTCTTTTGTGCCATGTATTGAATAGGAGTCTGATCAACTTTTTGTGTTGAATAAGAGCCGCTTTTTCTATTTCATATTCAATGGGGTATGGGTTAGTTAGTATTTCCATAGCTGGTATTGGTGTGGTTTTGATAGCACCTGTAATTAGTCTCAGACTTTGGTTTTCAAAGATTTGAATTTTTTTTGTGTTTGCTGTTATAAGAACTTCACTGCAGTAAGTGAATAATAGCTTCATATATACATTGTATGTTGTGTTAAGAGTTGCTCTGGAACATACCCACAGTGAAAGGTGCCCTTCTGCTCTGTGTATTACATTTACTATTTGTTTGGTCCATGTAACTCCTAAATACTTTGCTTCCTTTGTTTCTGGTAATTGTTGACCCTCAAAATTTAGTTTTATTTTTAGTGGCTTTTTCCTTAGTGAAAAGATTTGGTAGTTTGTATTTATTGTATTAACAGTCATTAAATTTTCTTTGGTCCACTTTTGTAGGTTGGTTAAGGATTGTTGCATGGTTTTTTCTAGATCTGTACTTTTGCTTTTTGGTTTTGAAGCCACATTACTAAGTCATCAGCAAATAGTGCACACTTCACTCCTGATTCTTGTGTTTCTTGTGGCAGATCGTTAATAAATATATTAAAAAGTGTAGTGCTGAGCACTGCACCTTGTGGTAAGCCACGGTGTACTTGTTTGTACCATATCTGGTAGCAATAAAGTGTTGTGTTAGGAAATGACATAGCTATGAAAACATTGGACCTTGTATCCCTATTTTTTTTACTTTCTTTAGTCGTTTTGTTCTGCATATAGTATCATATGAACTTTGGAAATCAATAAAAACTGATAGACTATCTTCTTTTCTATTTAAGGAGTCTTTGATTTCTTGACTAAGAAGTAAGACTTGTTCATTTATACAGTGGAACTCTCTGAATCCAGCTTGACATGGGGATATTAAATTTTGTGATTTTAGAAACCAATTTAACCTGTTTGACACCATTCTTTCCATCACTTTTGCTATTATGCTAGTAAGAGCTATTGGTCTATAATTTTTTATTTCTGATGCTGTTTTATCTTTCTTCAAGAGTGGGACAATTATTGCTTTTCGCCATTCAGCAGGTACAGTGGTTTTCCAGGATAGATTGTAAAGTTTTAGTAGTTGTTGTTTTGCTGTTTTTAGTAGGTCTTTTATAAACTCTGGATGTATGTGATCTGGTCCAGGAGACTTTTTGTTTTTTAGATTATTTATTGCAATGTTCAGTTCTTGCATATTAAAATTTTGAAAAAAGATATTGCATTGAGTGTTAGGATCACATTCTCTTTCTTGTTTCACATCTTTCTTAAATTGTTTATGTTCCTTTTTATTATTTCTTGTTACTGTATGTGAATTAGCATAATATTTATTGAATGTGTCAGCTATGACTGCATCATTTACTAATATAAGACAATGACAAAAGAAATTAGCTCTGATAAAAGGGAAAGGAGCTATGTCAGCAATAAGAAGGTTGTAAGTACAGAGTACTGAATGTTGGGGTCAAATGATTGGAAAAAATTTATAATATGGTGGTGGAACCAAAAATGCTCTATGGTATAGAAATATGGGGACTGAATGAGGGGATGGAAACCATAGATACAGTTCTTAGTATGTTTTACAGGTAAGTATTGGGTCTTCCAACTGCTGTGGCAAGAGAAGTAGCGCAGATGGAGATGGGATGGGCGTTGAGGAACGGTATGATTATAGAAAGAGCCCTGAAATTTTGGCATAGGATTTTGAATTGAGATAAAAATAATTTGTTAAGGTAATGTGTAGAGTACCAGGAAAAGAGTCTTAGGGAATCTGGATGAGGAGTAGTATCGAAAGAACCTAGAAGTAAATGGGACGGGGGATTACTGGAGGAGAGGAGGAAATAATCATAACAAATTCTGGAAAATAATAAGAAAGAGGTTTGAAGACATAGAAATCCAAAAACTGTTTGGTGGTATAATGGAAAAAAGGTCTCTGGTAGATCACAAATCAATGAAGGAAACATAGGAAAGGGAGACATGTTGATAAGGTAAACAATGAACAAAGGGAGGCAATAGCATGGCTAAGAAATGGTGTTTGGAGGTTGAGAGGACTAACGAAAGGATATCTATCAGAGCCAGTGTCCTATTTGTGGGGGGGAAGGAAGATCTGGAGCACATAATCACATAATCTTTGAGTGCCAAGGAACAGACGTACAGAGGCAGAAATGGGAGAAGGGGGATAGGAGAACAGCATTTATGAGGATTTTTAGAAAGGAGGTCATGAACTTCGGTCAGTTTTCAAGTAGAGTTAAGAAAAAATGGAACTGGTCTGTACAAAGAGAACAGAATTAACAATATTTGGTATTAGTTATGTGTTAGATAGCTACAGAGAAGCAAAATGTATGTATAAGTAATTATGTTGGGTGGATATGACAGACTAAGAGACTGGGCTGAATGTCATATTCAAGTATGTATTAATTTAAATAAATACAAAATTAACAAATGTTAGGTGCCTCATTCTGAGTAGTGCCTACAGCACTGGGAGCTTCCTCGGTGTTCTTATTGCTTTGGTTCCTTATATACTGCTTACAAAAGTTTATATGGTTTATCTGGTGGTTGTCTCTATCATGCTTGTTGTTGTGGAATTCCCTCATCCTATCATTGCCCCTCTGTACCTTTCCCTATAATCTATTTGCTGTTAGAACAAAGTAGTGTATTCCTCCGCACTCCACACTGAGCTCCACCTTTAGTACACTATAGGTCAAGATAATATCTGCACGTGTGCATGTAAACAACAATATTAATGTTGCCACTGCCCAATTTACCTCGTTCAGATACCCTGAATTTAACTGCTCTCTTTGTTGTTACATCACCATTGCATATGAGAGCCATTGTTATTGCAGCAATCACGTGTATCACATTGTAAGGATTCTTTGATCTTGGCTAAGATAACACTTCAGATTTTTTTTCCATGCATTGTTTGGAATGCGTTCTGCTCTCACTGGATGGTAAGAGCCATTGTCCATTATCACACTTTACCAGATCTTTATACCCATGGTAGGATATTTCACTGAAAACGTATTGAGTATATTCAATAATAACCTTTTCACGGTTCTTTAACCTCTTGAGGGATATCGACGTGAAATCACGTCCATTTAAAATGACGGATGAGCGATATGGGCACCCTGTGCGTTTAAGCATTTAACCCTTATTTATCCCTTATCCAACTCAACATATTATAACTTTCCCTTTATGAAACATTTTAGTAAGGTCTATATACTTTATTGGCTTACCTTAATATGTTCGTTCTGCAGTGATTTACCTCAAAACAGGGATAAACACACAAGGGTACGTACATCTCCACATTCGCGAATTCCCTTCTTGCGGCACACGAAACACTTTGGAGATGGGCGGGACTTCTTTGCTGTTGGTGGTATCCTTTTAGGATAATGTTTTCCTTGAAGTCTGAGGGGTGCAGGGGTTTTGGATTTTCAACCCCCAACGTGGTATTGTTCAATTAGGCTGCAAGCTATTTATAGTCGGTAGTCAAGGTCGGTCATTGTCCTGTGTGGGTTTAGAGAGCTGTCCAAATCCCCAAACAATTGTATATGGTTTTATCCAGTTGGTGCCAAAACACCTTTTTATACCACTTCTCCCTTCAGCTACAAGCAGGAAAGAATACGTATGTATTTCAACAAAGAAAGACACGGACTCTACTAAGTTACGAAACTCGCGTAAGCAAAAGTTGCAATGTTGACCTATTCTGATGACTCAAGAGACCACGCATGCAGTACCGCTTTATTACACAGTATGCTGACGCATAAGCCACACATACAATGGGTGTTTCTTTACTGTATCTTTCCGAGAACGTATATTAGATGCGTTCGACAGAGCAAAGTTGACTTTTCACCACAGTGAAACAAAATTGTGCCATTTCAACGTTTTGTAAATACAACTCAACTTTGCTGATGATGTAATTTATACTGCAAATAACGAGTTTTATATCAGTTTTTGTTTCATTAAAATAACTTAATATTTACACAAAATACAGCTGTGTATATACGAAGCGCATTTAACAATTTAAATGCTAGCAGTTCTCGGCTCACGGACGTTTTAAATGGCCATCACTCAAGAGGTTAAAGGCTTTCCTTGCAGATGTTAAAAAAAAAAAAAACAACAACAACACCCTTCTACTGATCTTGCTTCCATTTTGCATGCCAAGATGACACTGAGGTAACAGGTAAACTCTACGGTTGGCAACTGGTATTCAAAATTTGAGAACTGAATGTTCTGCAATTGCGATAAGGTATATAGTGTATTATTACTGTATATTACATTACAACTTGGTCTTACCCAAATAAAAAGAATAGAGCTCAATAAAATTGCATTTGACCATAACATAGCTATATTTTCAAACAAGAAGCAACTCTAACAAATGATCAACTTAAATACTTCAATTTTACTGGATTTTACTACACCTACTACCCAAAAATAGACAGATAAGCAGTGGAATATTAGTTGGAGTCAAAAATGATATTAAATCCTCCTTTCAAATTATTAAACAAATGGATAACACAGATAAAGCTGAATTAATAAAGCTAAATTTTTGGGATAACAAAACATATCTTCATTTACACAGTATTTACAATCCTCCCAGAAATGAACCAGATCTCTCACTTACTGAACAATTAAATAAAACAATCATAATTGGGGATTTCAATGCCCATTCCAAAAGATGGGGTTATGATAAAGTGGATTCTACACGGAAGATAGTGGAAGAATTTTTGAATACCACAACCTATGAACTGATTTATAATAAAGAAGATCCTACAGCCTTTATACATTACCCTGGAGCAGGCAGTAACCCACACCTCTTGTTAGCTACAACAGATATTGTTTCAAAAATTAAAAAACAAGTTATAGAAGACCCAAGTTCTGGTCACAGAGCAGTAATTGCTGATATAAAACTAGATAATACAAATGTCAGTCAACATCACACGAATCTGTATTGGAACTTCAAAAAACCGGATTGGAATAAATGTAAAACTGAACTGGAAAATAAATTTAAAGAACAAACTCAAAGCTGCATGACCAACCAGATCATATGAACAAAAATTTCTGTAAAGTCATCCTAGAAACTGCAAAAAACATATTCCTCATGGAAGAATAAATGATTTCAAACCTTTTTGGAACCCCAGTTAGAAGAACAGAAAAAGGAAAGGGATATAACTAGAAATACAGCTGAACAAACAAAAAACATCAGATACACAAATATGGCGAAAGAAATGTGCCTCACTAAAAAAAGAAATTAATACAGCTAAAAAGAATCACTTTAATAATTTCTTAGAAAAAATGGATTATAGGACAGATGGTAACAAAATTCCTAAATTTGTAAAAAATGTCAAGGACAGGAAAGAAAACAATAGCACACCTATCATACACAGCAATAAAATATTAGTAAATGATGCAATCATAGCCAAAACAGTCAATAAATATTATGCTAATTCACATACAGTAACAAGAAATAATAAAAAGGAACATAAACAATTTAAGGAAGATTTGAAACAAGAAAGAGAATGTGATCCTAACACTCAATACAATAACCTTTTTCAAAATTTTAATACACAAGAACTGAACTTTGCAATTAATAATCTAAAAATCCAACAGTCTCCTGGACCAGATCACATACATCCAGAGTTTATAAAAGACCTAGTAAAAACAGCAAAACAACAACTACTAAAACTCTACAATCTATCCTGGAAAACCACTGTACCTGCTGAATGGCGAAAAGCAATAATTGTCCCACTCTTGAAGAAAGATAAAACAGCATCAGAAATAAAAAATTATAGACCAATAGCTCTTACTAGCATAATAGCAAAAGTGATGGAAAGAATGGTGTCAAACAGGTTAAATTGGTTTCTAAAATCACAACATTTAATATCCCCATGTCAAGCTGGATTCAGAGAGTTCCACTGTATAAATGAACAAGTCTTACTTCTTAATCAAGAAATCAAAGACTCCTTAAATAGAAAAGAAGATAATGTATCAGTTTTTATTGATTTCCAAAGTTCATATGATACTATATGCAGAACAAAACAACTAAAGAAAGTAAAAAAAATAGGGATACAAGGTCCAATGTTTTCATGGCTATGTCATTTCCTAACACAACACTTTATTGCTACCAGATATGGTACAAACAAGTACACCGTGGCTTACCACAAGGTGCAGTGCTCAGCACTACACTTTTTAATATATTTATTAACGATCTGCCAAGAGAAATACAAGAATCACGCGTGAAGTGTGCACTATTTGCCGATGACTTAGTAATGTGGGCATCAAAGCCAGAAAACAAAAGTACAGAACCAGGAAAAACCATGCAACAATCCTTAATCAACCTATAAAATTAGACCAAAGAAAATTTAATGACTGTTAATACAATAAAATCAAACTACCAAATCTTTTCACTACGAAAAAACCACTAAAAATAAAAGTAACTTTTGAGGGTCAACAATTACCAGAAACAAAGGAAGCAAAGTATTTGGGAGTTATATTTGATACTAAACTTACATGGACCAAACAAATAGAAAATGTAATACAAAGACCAGAAAGGCGCCTTTCACTGTTAAAACGTCTAACAGGAATGAAGTGGGGATATTCCAGAGCAACTCTTAACACAACATACAATGTATATATAAAGCCATTATTTACTTACTGCACCGAAGTTCTAGTAAAAGCAAATAAAAAAAAAAAAAAAAAAAAAAAAAAAAAAAAAAAAAAAAAATTCTTTTTCAAAACCAAAGTGTGAGACTAATTACAGGTGCTATCAAAAACCACACCAGTACCAGCTATGGAAATACTAACAAACCAATACCCCATTGAATATGAAATAGAAAAAACAGCTCTTATTCAACATAAAAAGTTGATCAGACTCCCATTCAATACATGGAACAAGAGACATTTTATACATTAACTAAAGACTCAGGAGAGCTTTCTTTCCAAAATTCAAGACATCATGAAGAATGTATACCTTCCTAATTCAAAGGAAAACTTCATATCTAAAGTCAATCTGACACAAACATTAGACATCACATATTATTACACCTGACAGAAGTTAAGAAAAGTGATACTCCAACTAGTGTTCTAAAATTATTGCCATCAGAGACAATCCATACTACATTTCCAGAACATGAATGGCTCCATATTTATACTGATGGATCATTGATATCAAACCGAGATGGAGCAGGGGCTGGAGTCACGTGTCACCTCTTTTCCTATTACAAATCTTTAAGTTCTGGAACTACAAACTTTGATGGAGAAATTGAAGCAACTTGAATGGCCCTACAAAATCTGTTGTATAGAATTTAACATTTTCATCAAGCAGTTATTCCCACAGATTCCAGGGCAGTAATTATAGCAGTTACTTCCAAGTTGTCACCAAAGAACCAAACAATTATAGAATGAGAGGTAGAACTGGAACTTAAAAATTCAATGCCACAGCTGGGATTTGAACCACAGACCCTCCGCTTACTAGGCGGGTGCTCTAACCATTAAAGTACTGTGACAACCTGCCAGAATGACATAGAATTCTCAAACCAGTTCGTATTTTTCCCAGTAAACCACAAAGGTAGTCTCACATCGAAGACAATTACCCCAATTACCCGTATACGAACTGGTTTGAGAATTCAATGTCATTCTGGCAGGTTGTCACAGTAGCTTAATGGTTAGAGCACCCGCCAAGTAAGTGGAGGGTCTGTTTGTTGGCATAAATAAATAATAATTACCAATTATAGAATGTTGTAAAATTCTTACCCATCTAACATTTCAATGGGTACCAGCTCACTGTGTACTGAGTGGTAATAAGGAAGCTGATTTTCTTGCAAAAAAAAGGGTACCAGCAGTGTAGAGAAATCTATAGTTAATCTACCATTTTATGCAGCTAAAAGATTAGGCAACTATGAAGTTAAAAAAAATGATTGCAAAATATTACCATGAAAAATCAAAAAATAAATGAAGGGAACTGCCAAACATTCAAACAGTAACTCCTGAGTATCCTCGAAAAACGGCAGTTGCAACCTTCAGGTTGATTACAGGACATGATTGTGTGGCAAAACATTTGAACAGAATTGGGATATATTCTTCACCAGCTGTCCTCTATGTTATCTGCAAGAGAAAATGGACCAAGACCACCTTCAAATATGCCCAACCACTTCTAGTGCCCCATCCATCAGTGAAAAAGTTTGGAGAGCAAGAGGATTAATGACATCATTGTCAGAAATCCAGCATTAGCTAACAACATTACAAGGTTATATCCTACATTATAGCAACAATTTAAGTGGTTTATTGAAGGCAAGTAAAGCAAGAAGCTAAATAGGCCTTGGAACTATATTGTGGAGGAATACGGGAATAATAAAACGTACCAGCCAATGAGGTTCATTTCTGCCATGTGCTGCTGCTTACATCTAGTTTATGTTTACAGTAAACTGATAATATCTTAGGTCTGTATGTTATGGTTATTATCTTGGGGAGTGAGTGAGTGTGTTGGGTTTAAGGGCCCGTCGACAACTTGGTCATTAGGGCCCCGAGTCCAAAAGTAAAATTACGTAGGTCAAGTGTTAAAACATCACCCATTAAAAACTAAAAATCTAAAGTTAAAATAGATAAAAGCAGCTAAACAACTATTAAAACGTTCCATTTAATATGCTAAAAACTGAAACTTAAAATTGCTACAAAATAAAAAGCGCTAAAACGTTAAAAAAACCCAAAATATGGCAATCTAAAAGGCTAAAATCTCTGAAATAAAATAACCTTACACTTGCTTCATAAAATCAATTGTGGAACAAAACCGCAGCACTGTATTTACAGATACTGGGTCGCTGCCTAAAACTGACCACAGTGTAAGGTCCAGGCCAACGGACTGGCGCTGACGAGCGTATTGCGGACAATCAAGAAGGGCATGTGCGACGGAGATTGGAATATTACACGTTGTACAGACAGGCTCCGGATCACCACGCAAAAGGTGTCCATGCGTGGCTCGGGTATGGCCTATCCTCAGGCGGGTTAAAACCACTTCTTCCCGCCTGGAATTCCTGCAGCTGGTATGCCAGGGTTGTACCATGTCCTTGATTGTCTGTAACTGAGTGCCAGATAACGCTTCCCAAGATTCCTGCCAGAGAGCAAATAGATGGCGACAGAAATATTTCTGCACATCTATATAGGGGTGCGTACGGGTGGAATACTCTGGAAGGCGACATGCAGACTTTTATCTTGGGGATGGCATGCCCCTTTCCTCTCTTGCCTTGACCCTTGTGTCGCCCTCTCTTATTCCTCTCGTATGGGGGTTGGCGTGCTCCGGTATCTGTCATTTTCGAAATTGTATGTTGTTTTTCTGTTTCTGTCTTTTTGGGGTTTTTTATTTTGAATCTCAAATGCGGTTGGTAGCTCTATCACACCTACAAAATTTACAGGTATGGTTGCTATTAATTCTGTGTGCACAGCATTTGGAAAATGTCTGATTATGCTGGTGATTAATTCTGTTTCAGACATGCACGGCTCTATCGACTTTCCCCTGTTTGCTACTTTCATGAAGTAATCCACTATGGATAGCCCTCTTGATGGGTCATATCTAACCGTGACCAGTTCTATCCTTGCCTAATTCCGTTTAGCGGGTCCCCAGTATTATGATAGAAATAAATTCCTAAATGAAGAGTACATTTCATGTCCTGCAAGCATTAATCTCAGCCATTCCAAAGCCTTATTTTTTAGACTTTTCATGACGATCATCATCCTTAGTTCACTTGGAATATTGCATGTGCATGTGTGTGCGTGCACGTGTGCAAGGTTTTGCTACATATTTTGTCATCATTTTCATTTACATTTATGCAATTTAAATCCACATCATTTTGAACAATCTCTGTACCATTATTCTGTGTTTGTAATCCAATCACAACTTTTTCCCTTTCTTGTCTTTGTTTTACTTCTGTCATCTTTTGGCTAATTGACTTTAATTCTTTATTTACTTCAGTTTGAGTTAATTTCAGTTCTTCAACTACTTCCTGTGACTGCATCACAGTTGACATGTTCATTTTTGCTGCCACAATTTCTCTAATGCTAGCATTGTCTACAATTTTTATCTTAACACTTTCCATCTCTTAACTTATTACTTTTTTCACTTCCTAACTTTGCTTAGTTTTATAATTATTTTGTTCTGACCTCCAATTTTCTATTTCCCCAACTAGTTCTGTTGTCGCATCCTTTATTTTGTTTCCTATGTCAACTTTATATAGTACCATTTCACTTTTACATTTATTTATCTCTCCCTCTCATATGATTTTATTTTCCTTCACCTCAATCTCTAAACTACTCATTTTGGTTCCTATTATTTCTATTTTACTTTCTAGGGTATACTTAGTCTCGCTAATTTCCCTTTGGACATTTTCTAGATTATTTTCCATTGCTATCATATTCCTATTACATTCTTTCCTACCCTGTTCTACTTCTTTTTTCAGATAATTTTTAGCATTTTCTAGCTCTACTCTAACCTGCTCAAGTTTTGAACCTATGTCTTGTTTCAATTCAGTTATTCCTTCCATATTTTCTACCCTCAAACCAGTCATTTTTGAGTTTAAATCACTTATTTCTTTACCTAAATCTTGTTTGACACCTAATTCCATTTTATTCATGTCTTGACCTAAGCCAGTCATCTTTGATCCTAGACTAGACATTCCTACCCTATTTTGTTTAACTTCTCTCATCAATTATTATTTATTTATGCCAACAAACTTACTGTTGGTGTTTTTAAACACACAAGCCGTGTGTGGGCAAAGTTTAAGTTTGTGGTTTACCAGGAGAAATACGAACTGGCTTGAGAATTTAATGTCATTCTGGCAGTTTGTCACAATATCTCAGTGGTAGAGCGTCCGCCCGGCAAGCGGAAGGTCTGTGGTTCAAATCCCAGTTGTGGCATTGAATTTTTAAGTTCCAGTTCTACCTCTTATTCTCTCATCAAGTTTTCGAACATTATCATAGTTTGATTTTCTTCCACTATTGCTACTTCCCTTTCTACTGCCTGCGATACCTCAACCATTTCCCCTAGCGCACCTGATTCCACACCTTCTACACTTTCATTACTCATCTTTGACGGGTTGACTATTTTTCCGTCTCATAATTTCACTCGTAAAAACAAATATGATTAGAAATAAAAAAGGTTTTGTCCTACTTTCTGGCATCTTCGTTTCTTACGCTCCCTCTGTTGCAATGTTCCTGGGGTCCTTGCATTCGAGCTCGGCTGTATTCCTCGGGACATGTTGAAAATCCAGTCCAGGAGATAAGGTCTTCAAACTTGGCTGTCTGCAGGATGAGATCCAGCCCAGATCTCCTTGAGATGTCTCCACAGATGATTTAAATCTCGTCCTTTTGTTTGGAAAGGATTTTTTTTTTAGTCTTTCTTTTGTTCACTTTTCGAGCCCTGCGATTGGTTAGCCAAATGTAGCGGTTATTATAAATGCTTTTAGCAAGGCAGTGATGAGTCTTATCTTCAGGGTGTTACTGGTTCAAGCGGACAAATAAGGGCGAGGTATTATTATTTGTAATAAATATTCAGGTTTTCCTCTAATTGAATTTTATTGCCATTAACTCACAATAGATTCGCAAATTAACTTCACACTTTTACAAAAGTACCTAACACTTTTGAGTCCCGAAGCTATTGGGTTCAAGTAGTTCCTGGTTGCATAACAATAGTATCCTTATTCCTTTACTTTGCAGGTATTTATTAATATTCAGGATATGATTGCACATATTAACTATTTGCAGACTGTATTCAATATGACATTCTTCAGTGATATATCCAATGCTTTTGGATTACCAACAAATCTCTTATTCGGTGGCTGTAATATGGGATTGTCTCTTGCGACGCATATATCCTTGTAATGATTCATTTACTACCCTATGCAGGTAATTGTTTACTTCCCTAGTTAGTGATTTATTGGATACTGTCACTATCAACTGTGATGTGTCGATCATAGAATTATAATCGGCCTCGAACATACTTCCGTTTGATTATAATAACCTTGGGACATGAATTAAGAAATACAATTTTAATAATTACATTGCGTATAAGATATTTCCACGTATTATGTCTAAACAACTGGCATATCTAATATTCATATCAATATTTCCTCTAACGCACTGTAACACACAATTTTGGTGACAAAGTGAACAAGAAATAATAATATGATTGTTTAACTATGATTGGAAATATGAAACAATACAGACAAAAGAGAAATGCACCAAATAAAAATAAATACAAAGAAAGTTGAGTCACTTTAAGAAACAGTCTGTTATCTTGGCTTATTTTCTTGTTGGCCGCAGCCGCCACGGCATGAACGGTACCACTCAACCATTACTTCCTCAGAAATGTTATCACACATCAAAAATTTCGTATTTTCGGCCCTTAACGTGGATCTATTTATTTGTAGAAACACCTAACACACATGCGCTTTCATCAATTTCCCCTGCCTTAACTACAATTGTAGATAAGGAACATGGAGCAATCCCTATTTTTCTTAGCAATTACTGTATGTTTCATGCTGCCACTTTCCTTTACTACATTCAAAATGCATAATTTTTCAGAAATTGTAGTGCACTTCCTTTTCTCTTCACAGACGTTCACTAACATAACTGAAGCACAGAGCGGGGGTGGGGTTTGTAGGTTTAAGGGTGCTAAACTTTGTAGTCAACAGTGCCCTTAAAAACAGTTCATGGCAATAGCCAGATACAAACTTCAATAAAAAATAAAATTACTACTAGAAAGGAAAATATGCAAATATACAAAACTGGCAAAAGCCAAAATTAAAATGAAGTTATAAATATGTCAAAAAGTATAAAAATTGGGTGTATAAAATTTCAAATCCTCAATTTCACCTTGCACTGCGCTAAAAACTTAAAAATCTATCAACCGCTGTTTTGTCATCCACTAAGACCTCTGCATGTCTGGCAGGCAGCCACATAGAATCTTGAAGGTGCACTAGAGAGGAACACACTAGCAACATGTGACGGACTGATAAAAGGTTGTCACACAGTGGACATAGAAGGGGCAGGGTCCTGTTTAAATAAGTAACCATGCGAAAAATTGCAGTGGCCAATTCTCAACCAAGCCAAATTAGCCTCCTTGCGAGGAGATATGCGAGAGGAAGTTATCCAGTTTATCGGAAGTGCTTCAAATTCTCTAAGCTTATTACTGCAGAGAACTGATCACTCTTCATGCCAAAGCGATAGCACCGCTCTCCGCACTTCAAGCCTAAAGTCCTCTGACGTAACACGAGAGATGGTAATACTGGGTTCTGTAGTTGCCACTTTTGCTGCCAAATCTGCCATTTCATTCCCTGGCAAACCCATGTGACCAGGAATCCATGCACACACCAAGTTAATGCCAGAAGCGTGTAAAACATGGAGGCATCCCGGATATGTTGTACAGTAGGATGGGGGTTGTACAGCTCATGAAGGCTTTGAAGTGCTCCAAGAGATCACTCAAAATCAGGCAGTCACCTAATTTGCAACGGCACACATATAAAGCGGCTCTCAGTAAATTGCATAGAGCTCTGCAGTAAAAATGGAAGTGCTATTAGAAAAACCGAATGTATATGGATAGGTTCCATAAACATAAGCACATCCAACACCTCTGGTGCTCTTGGATCTATCAGTGTAAATAAAGTGTCGGTAAGGGTAGCCTGACAAAAATTCAAAAAAGCAAGTGCGGATACTTGAAATTGGCATTCCAGTGTACGGTTATCCAAAGATCTACATGGGTCGTACCATGTAACCAAGGGGGGTAGAACTTCTCGCCCTTGGGAAACATCCTAGGCAGTTCAATTCCAAGCTTCCTTGGAAGCTCCTGAAAACGAAAACCTGCTGGTTTAAGACTAAGTGTGCTTTTCCTATATCGTTCTCTTAGCGTGGTGATGAAAAAAGAAGCAAATGTTGGATGCTTAGGCATACATCTAAACGCACAACCATAATTTGCTAAGAGAATCTCATGCCGATATTGCAGAGGAGGTTCCCCAGACTCAGTGCAAAGGCTCAAGACTGGGATTGTTGGAAAAGCTCCTATTATCCTGCGGATGCCCCTATTGTGGACCGTGTTTTATCTGCCCAGCACTGATGGTCGTGCTGACGAGTAAACAATAAACCCATAGCCTAGTTTAGATTGGACTAGTGTGTGATACATTTGCAAAACAATTGTCCGATGTGCTCGCCACCATTTGACATTAAGTACCCGCAAGATATTCACGGAACGGCCACATTGTGGTCTTAGCTGTGCTATATGAGATGACCAACTAGGCTTCCTATCCAAGATCAACCCCAAGAAATGCATTTCATCTGCAAAGGGAAGTAAATCTGGACCAAAATGGAGTGAAGGTGGTAATCATCTCTTAAGGCGCCAGAAATTAATGCAGATTGACGTCTCAGTTGAGAAACGGAAGCCATTTTTTGAGCTCCACTCTCTAAGGCTGTCCAAACATTGCTGCAGGCGCTGTTGTAAGAACGCTGTGTGCTGAGAAGTACAACAGACGGCAAAGTCGTCCACAGATAGGCACGATGAAATTCCAGGTGAAACACATTTCCAGATGAAGTTAATTGCTATAGCAAACAGTGTGACACTTAGTACCAAACCCTGAGCTACTCCCTCCTCCTGAACAAAAGAATTCGAAAAAACCGATCTGACCCTTACTCGGAAAAAGCGGTCTTACATAAATTCCTGAATAAACAGCGGTAGCAGCCCACGTATGTTCCAGGTATACAGGGAGCGTAGAATACCTGCTCGCCAGCATGTATCATAAGCCTTCTCAAGATCGAAAAATATGCCAACGGTTTGACAGTTCTGCATAAATCTGTTCATTATCTCGGTCGATATCGACACAAGGTGGTCTACAGTTGAACAGCGTTGTCGGAAAACACACTGGATGGTAGTCAGCAGCTTATGACTTTCTAACCACCATACCAATCGTCAAATGATCATGCGTTCCATCACCTTGCAAGTGCAACTGGTGAGGGAAATAGGACAGTAGCTGGAGGGAAGATGACGGTCCTTTCCAGTCTTCAAAATGGTAATAACAGTGGCCTCCCGCCAATTTTCGGAAACTACACTGTCAACCCAAACACGATTATAAACCTCGAGGAGTAATGCCTTACCTTCAGGTGAGACCTCTTGTAACATTTGTATGTGCATACCATCTGGTCCTGGTGAGTGAGTGAGTTTTATTTAAGGGCCTGTCGACAACTAGGTCATTAGGACTCGGTATTGTCCTGGTGCTGATATTCGCAAAGATTTAAGAGAATGTTCTAACTCCGCCATGGTGAAAAGGCGATTGTAATCTTCTACATTTCTGGAACAAAATGCGAAGTCTTGAGATTCCACCTGAGTTTTAATTGGAAGGAATTCAGGGGAGTAGTTTTCCGAGCTAGACACTTGAGCAAAAGCACTGCCAAAAGTGTTGGCCACTTCAAATGGATCAACAACAGCTGTTGTAGCCGTTTTCATTTGAGTTGGGTTGATTGACCTGCAACACGCTTTAACCTTTCCTACAGAACCGACGAAAGTGTATGTCGGTTAAATGTAGCTACAAATTCGCTTCATGATGTCTTTTTGCTATCCTTAATGACTCATCTCGACCTGGTGCGCATTTTCTTATATTGGATTACGTTATCCAATATAGCATGACGTTGAAAGGCTCGAAGAACACGCCTTCGAGTACGAATGACATTTTGACGTTCTTCCATCCACCAGGATTAGGACTGGAAATCAACAGGGGTGGGAAGTCGACCGCAGAACAAATTGTTCAGCAGCAGAGAGAATCATCTCTGTGAGATGTTGTGCCAAATCATTCACTGAGTCATGCTCGTTGTACATGAACACGGCCAACTGGGTGTAAAAGTTCCAGTTGGCATGGTCCAAACGCCATCTGGGCATACTTGTGGAACATGTGTTTTGCATTAAGGGACTAATAAGACACAGAAAGTGGTCACTAGAGTGTAAATCAGAGATGACATTCCATTGTAAGGAGATTGCCAAATGAGATGAGCAAACGGCAAGATCAAGGTATAACAGACTATTGAAAGAGTCAGAAAGAAATATGGGCTCTCCAGTGTTGAGGAGAGCTAGGTTGTAACTGTCTAAGAAATCGATGAGCTTGCCTCTCGCACAAGCTCAATTTGAACCCCGAAGTGGATGGTGCGCATTGAAGTCTCCCACCAACAGAAACGGTGTTGGTAACTGGGAAACTAGTTCTTCTAAATTAACAGGCGAGAAGACAAGGGAGGGAAGCAAATAAATGTTACAAATGGTAAACTGAATGGTTGGCAGTAGAATCCTTACGGCGACTGTTTGTATATCAGACCGTAAGGGTTTAGATTCCATATATACATCATTTCTGACAAGCGTCATAGCACCGTCATGCGCCGGAGCACCCCCTTCAGTTGTAACATCACATCGTACTGGGATGTATCGTCTTAAATGGAAAGTGTCTTGTGGACACAACTTAGTCTCTTGCAAGCATGCGACCAATAGTTTGTTCGTATTGAGCAAAAGCTCAAGCTCTGGTCATTGTGTTCTAATGCCACGTATTGTAGGACAGCCATGTTAAAATCTGTATGTGATAAGTACTCGAAGGTAACTCTGTATTACCTTGTAATAGGTAGTGGTCGATTCAATTTAGCCCTTTTCTTATTTCTTGGGCTTACGCTCTTTTCAGAGGCCTTATCCTGCCTCTTTTTTACTGAGGTTCTCCCAGTTTGGACCGGATCCTCCAGCTCCATGTCCTCTGACGAGGATGACCATTTCCCCATTGCAAACCTCGGTTCGATTGCCTCGAAGCATTTTGAAACGGTGATCGGCAAAGATGAAAGTCACTGATCATAGTCCAATCCAGAAGATTCCTCAAAAGAGAATCTTTGAGATGTTCTTGGAATCTTTTTTACCTTAGTTTTACTGGAAGTACTCCCATCACTACAGCCCAGGTTTTCATGTAATATTACGGTGCGAAATATGTACATATTTATGTAACAAAAACATAAAAATATGTAATTAAATATGTAATATCAACAAAATATGTAACATTATGTAATAATCTAAATCCTAAGATTACCACCTCAAATCTAAATGCAGACTGTGAATTACCCAGAATTTTGTAATTCTGTAAGTGCGTAAATTAATTACAATGAATTAAAATATACTAAATATAGAATTAATTATAGAGAAAATGTTTTGTTTTATGCAGAATTTACCTAAAATCTATTTTCAAGTAGGCAATTACAAAACAAAAAAGGGCTTTGTATTATATTTATTACAATTACCCATTTCACATAATCATTTTACTTAAGTTTTGGACGGTAAAGCAATGTTGAAATACTGAACTAATTTATCAATGAATGAAACAATTCAAAATAATTACATTTTATAATGAGGATGCATTTTCAGTTTTCTATCTCTTGACATACAATGAGCAACCAGGCATTTTCATTTCGAGTCTTTTGCTTCTTTCAACGTACAGTGAATAACTATATACTTTTCCATACTTTCAGGGGTCATTGTTTGTCTCCTATCGGATAAAATGTTCTTATAAGCAGAGAAGCTTCTCTCCACGTCACACGAAGTAACAGGAGCATATTTTAGCATAGGAATCTGATTTGCAGAGAAATGTTTTGGTAAATCGACAGTCACCATTTAGCACTTTAGGCACAGATACAATAGAGACCCTGGATTCCTGTTTAGCACAGCTTTGAGTGAGTGAGTGATTAGGGTTTAAGGGCCCGTCGACAGCTAGGCCATTACAGCCCTGCACAGCTTTGAATTTTTCACCTGCCTTCCTTCCTACATCTCATGCAACTACACTAAGCTTCTGTGATGCACGTTCCATTAAATCCATGGATTTGTGAAGCAGGGAACCTGCTTGATGGTGCTAGGCAACCAGGCGAAGTTACTTTTGATGTAAGCACAGGAGCTTGCCACTTTAGATGTCCTGAGATTCACGTATGGAAACAGCTACTTCTGCAGAGAACATGTTCACCACTGACTGCACTCTTTCAAAATGTTCACAATAGAAGTTCATAGCTTCTAACCTCGTACCCCATCCTGTAAGTACTGGCTCAGGAGGCAAAGGGACATGTTGGAGATGATTTTTATAGCACTGAATTCTATGCAGTGCTTTCGCGAAGACCTTTTTTGCTGCTGATATCAACTTATTCACACAGGGAAAATTACTTACTACTTCAGAAACACATTGCAATGCATGGGCCAAGCAGGTGAAGTGAAGTACATTCGGGTAGAAAACCTTAAGGGCAGTAGCAGCTTTAATCATATATGCTGCGGCATCTGAATACATAATCAAAACCTTTTCCTCACACACACCCCCTGGCCACAGAATCTTCATCCCATCATTTACGAATCTTGCAATTGGAGAATGATTTGTTTGTTCTAACACCTTGCAACAGATTAGAAATGGTTTTGCTGGACTTTCGGAATTTGGTTTTCACCAACGGTAAACCAAATAAAGGAGTCTCCAATTTCATTCCATATATGAGCAACTGCTTCTCCATAACATACATGAAGATACTTTTTCCTTAGAGTAGATTCGTCAGGAATAACTTTCTTGCAATATTTTCCTAGAAAGGAGCGAAATTAAGGAATTTGAAGTTTATGCTACGGAGTATTAGCTGCAACCATTGCACTGCACAGGTCTTTAAAAAAATAATATCCAGACGGTTCCTGTTGCACTTGTGTCAACAGAACTTGCTTTCTAGAAGACTGTAGGTGTTTGTTGCGTATGTGAAGAGCACTTTTGATATGTTGTTCCAATTGAGATTTCATGGAACAGCCAACTCTTTTACTGCATGCTTGACAGACTATTACTTTTCCGTCAGTTATAAAGGTGCTATCTAATTTCACCCATGAATTCAACTTGCAGGATAGCGAGCACGCAACTGGTGCCATTTTACTAAGACTTGCAAAAAACTAACTGCAGTACTATCGACTCGCTATACTGATGGTTGTCCAGCGGCTCACTTTGTTTCCTCACTGCTATTACAAGATGTAGACTACCGCAACAATGGTAACATTCAATTTCTTCAGTCCTTGTAAATGCCCAAAACACTACAAGAAACGTGACACTGGGGGTCAACATTGTCGAATAGCATCTGCT
The DNA here is from genome assembly GCA_030765045.1 of Tenodera sinensis. Taxonomy (NCBI): domain Eukaryota; kingdom Metazoa; phylum Arthropoda; class Insecta; order Mantodea; family Mantidae; genus Tenodera; species Tenodera sinensis. The sequence goes on from CM060962.1 coordinate 115,685,928, forward strand.
TTGATATAAATGGACAACAATCAGAACGGGGCAACGCGGTTATTATCGCATTCTCAATTTAACTTGCATCCTATTTCGCAGATTGATTTTTGTTGCTTCCAGCAAAACTTGTGAAAACAGTAGTTTATAATGTGACCAATATTTTTTTAAAAATAATAAAACTGTAACGAAACCCAGTAAATATGTACGTTTTATGTAACGGTAAAATATGTAGAAATGTGCAAAATATGTAAAAAAAAATGTAAAATAAAAACTTGTAAGGGAGTCCTAAATGACATAATTCGCCAACATTTTTACTTCTCATTGAAATTTTATGCAGGATTTAAAATATGTAATTACATAAAAATCCGGGCTCTAGTCATCACTATCTTTTAGGAAGTCGGATTTGGTGTAATTCGTCTTAAATTTCTTAGGTGATGCATCATGTACCTTGACAGTCTTATTTCTAGAAGTCGATGCTTTTGTTGGCGACCTAGTTGAAGCTCTTGGTTCATCCGCAGTTCTGGTAGAGGTTGATACGGACTTAGGTGACAAATGTTGGAAGCTTTGGCTTTGGACGAACTACGACAGCTTTTTCTGAAGTTGTGACCCCATCTGTATCGCTGGTTTGTGTTGTGATTTCCTGCTATGGTACCAGTTTAGCTGCAACTGAGCTATAGGTACCAGTCTTCAGGATAGAGGGTTGACGCAAACGCATGAGGTTCCGGGCTTCCAAGGACACTTTCTCCTTAACCCGTATCTCCTGGATGGCCTTCTCCTCCATAAAATGGGGACATTCTCATGAACTAGATGGATATTCCCCCATGCAGTTTACACAACTGGGTGTTGTACATGCATCATCATGTGCGGAGCCGCTGCAGTCAATGCAGGTAGCTTGACCATTACAAGAGCTGCTTGCGTGTCCAAAGCGTTGTCACTTGTAACATCGGAGCGGGTTCGGTATACAAGGGGGTGCCAAAAAAAAAAAAAAAATGGTATTCTTTCTTTACTGGAAAATGCTACTCACCTTTATTCAAATTATATTACACACCTTCAAAGTATTCTCCCTCGGACACAATACAATGATTCCAGCATTCAGTCCAATGTTCAAAATACTCCCTGAAGCCCCTTTTTGATAGTCTGTTGAGTACACCCAAAATTGTATTGTTAAGCTCTCGATCACTCTGAAAATGATGACCCCAAAGCTCTTTTTTACTGCAGGAAATAAGTGGAAGTCACACAGGGCTAGGTCCGGTGAATAAGGTAGATGTGCCATCACCTCAATGCCTAATTCAGTGATTGTTTCCTGAGTCTTGATGGTGCGATGAGCAGGGGCATTATCCTGATGAAGAATCCATCTTGTTTGAGCAAGATTTGGTCGTTTTGTTGCAATTTTCCTCCTTAATGGCCCCTTCAGTACCTCACAATAGTAATTCGCAGTAACAGTACATTGCTTATCCACCACATGATCGTAAACAATGTCTTACTTATTGAAAAAGACAAGTTGCATCACTTTTCCTGCACTTGATTGAATTTTTGCCTTTCTGGGTCTTGGACTTGAAGGATGTTTCCATTGGGCACTTTCGTGCTTTGTCCCCGAGTCAAAATGATGAAACCAGGATTCGTTGCATGTGATGACCTTGTCTAAAAAATCTGGTTCTTGCTGAAGCCTTCCCTTCCATTGTGGACACGCCATCACACGGTGAGCCTTCTGTTCGTCACATATCACATGAGGCACCCACTTTGCTGCAACTTTTCTATACCCCAGAACACTTCATACAATGTCTTCAGCTGATCCGTGGAACATATTCATAATCTCGACAATCTTTGTCAACGATATATGACGGTCTTCCTGCAACATGACATCAACTGTGTTGACGTTGATGTCTGTTTTCGAAGGTGACGGTTTTCCGCGATGTGGAGCATCCTCAAGGTCATTTTTACCCGCCTGAAATCGTTTATACCATTCAAACATTTGAGTTTTCCCCATTGCTTGCTCTTTGTAGGCTTCCTGCATCATTTCCAATCTGCTCGTCCCCGGGACTGACCTTTAACAGCAGATATGAACACAGATCCTACATGATAACCAGGGGCTGGGAATTACGCAGTTACCCAGTCACCCCTTGCATCTCCTCATCCACCTACAGGTCACGCATAGGTTATCCATCGGACTGTGTTCAGGGAGGTAACAGGTGGGGGTCAAACACAAAAGTAGACCAAAATTGATTGGGCATTTAGCTTATACTCTCTCACCCCTTGGAGGAACCCAATCAAGAGTATGACTCAGGACCCCGGGGGTGCCAAACCTATACCTACTGTAACTGGCCCCTGGGGGGACTGAAGCACAGAGCACAAATGACTGAAACAAGTACGATTTGGTATTTCACAACTTTGCTCGAAAATAGCTCCAAGGTCACTCTCTCTTCCTCACTGAGGGATGAAATGTACTACCTGATAAATCAATGAGGTGCATCAGAAAGAATGTGAAACTGCCAAGTTGTTCATGTGAGCTTATCACACACACATAGTGACACAGTGTATGTACACTGTTCAGAAGCAATCATGTCTTCAAGAAAGCAACATCTCATATCGGCAGGTGCGAGAGATCATCCTTTTGTGTTGCGTTAGTGACTGCATGTCAAGGTCAAGTCACTAGCATTTCGCTATTCTAGTAAACAAATAACAAGGATCAGAGTGCTCTGACAACCAAGGTCAATATGCCTGGACGCTTTGCCAAGTACTACAGTGTGAGTATAAGTTTCGGACTCAAATATTTCTCGAGATTTTAAAGAAGTGTCATAGATTTATAAACGGTGAATTTCGCTTTCAGGGACGTAGGCTATGATCGTATAAGCATAAAAATTGTATAAATGAAATAATTTGCCATCACATGCTACAGGGTTTTGCCGGGACTGCTGAAAAAAATATATAAATGTAAAAAACATATAAGCGTGAAATGTATAAAAGAAGTTTTACTGTATTACTTAGGAATATTGGATTACCTTGCAAGTGCTAAAGTGCAAAATAATAGGATACAATGCAGGATTCAAAGTCATTCCCATACAGTTCTTGATGCAGTGAGATATGCAATGGATGAAACCTATCTCTATGCAAAATTATAGTCACACTACTGCGGCTTATTCCAGAACCTTGTACAATCTGTCATACACTCACCTCAGGATTGTGTGTTACAGCAGCCAGAACAGCAATTTGGTTTCCATTGCCAGTGACCGTCTTTGTACGTTGTCGCTTTGTGGAAGCCCAGCTTCCCGTTTCCACGAGTTTTGTGCAGATGTTAGCAATGGTATGAGGTGAAGGACACCGTTGATCTGGGTAGTGTTCAGCGTACTATGCCACAGCTGTGGTTGCATTGCGCCATAAATTAAAATAATATCTAGCGTTTCTTCATTACTGAAGGCCGGCATATCAACTAGATGATGCAAATGTAATCAGCCACACGAAAACAGGGTTTAATTGTCAATATGGAAAGGAATATCTGAAACGTATTGCATTGCATTACAGTATGACAGCACTGCAGCAGGCCAGATCAGGAGACACTAATACACTGAAGCTAGAAGGTGCCAAGCTGATATTGGTTTGTTTAGAGGAGGCTACAAGCCAATGCAAGCAACTCCTGCTCTGAGCACAGTACTACATGGCTGCAGCAGAAACTGTGATGCCATTGCCATCCTCTAAAAGTCACATGTTTCAGAATGTATGAGGTATGAGGTTTAGAACATGAAACCCAGTGTGTTATCACTCATTGTAGCTCTAGTTTTCATTTCGCTAGAATAAACATACATGTTCCATTTAAAAAGACCAACACGAATGTTATTTGTTTACTTTTATGGTTTGTGCATATCTTCTGATTGTGTGAGCCCCTGACATAGGTATATTCCTGGCCAATTGGATTTTTCATATTTTGTTTTATTTTGGAGATATTTGAGGCTGCAGAGCCTCTTATTCCTATATCTTCTTCGTGTTAGTTAAAATAAACATTTGTACAACTTATCTTATTGCTTATTTCCTTGTAGGTGCAAGGGGAATGTTAGAATACAGTAGGCTTTGTGCGATAGTCAAATGTCTTAAAGCTTTGAGATTATGTTGTCTTTGCACACTTAACATATAAAAAAATGAACGATGACCCATTTCAATGTTCAAAGTTTTCTGAAACTCACACACATAACAAGGAATATCTCCAAAATGGTTCACCCTACAAAAAATTTATTGAGACATAAATTGTGTATTTTAGCAAGATCTACATTTTTTTGTACAGTATGATTTGGTCTATCTTTAATGGTTTACCAGTTATGTAAAAGTCGTCCAGAGTAAATACGACTACAGGGGCTATAGCCAGAAAATTCAAGATATACATTTCATTTGTCATAAAAATATCTCAAACATATGATATTTTAATCAAAATCGTTAGAGCCATTTTCAAGAAAATCAAAATTTTCGAAAAATTTTCCATATAAAGGGTAGTTTAGGGTGGGGCTATTTTCTTCAAAATCTTCGTGTCGCATCCTTGAAAGACATTAAACTTAAATACCAACTTTGGTTTTTAACCTACTTTTCGTTTTTGAGTTATGCTGTCCACAGACTGACAGACAGACACAGACTGACACACAGACACATAGTTCTGATAATGATCATATGATTTTATTAGAAGAGGTCACGGTACTAGAACATAATGGCCAATACTGTTGTTGTTGTTGTAGTGTTTAACGCCCGCTTTTACTACTACAGCACCGCAGGCGGTGACACTGATGATACATGAAGATGGAGCACTGGTGGAATGAGATGGCGGGGGAAACCGGAGTACCCGGAGAAAACCCGCCCTGACGCCGCTTCGTCCACCACGAATACCACATGCGGGTCCCTGGGATCGAACCCGGGCCGCCTAGGTGGTAGGCGAGCGCGCTAACCGCTCGGCCACGGCGCCGCCAGGCCAATACTGTGACAGACTTATGAAAGAGGCAATAGAAATTAAACTTGAACCTAACAATTTCAATATAGACAATTACTTATGGCTCAATACATGAACCAAAGCATAAGAGTATGAGAAGCCAGCAACAAGGGCTTGCTCCCAATTGGTCTGAACCAATTAGCCTCATCCTTCACCTTGTGTGCATGTGCATGTGTAAGTAACTTGAGAAAGGTCCTGTGACATCATCCCCAATATAAAAGGATGCCAGGGAAGAGCAGAGCAGTGAGTTTTTGAGTTGAGTTACGGACATGAGTCATCAGTGTGTGAGACAGCTGTGCATCGTAAGAAGATTCAATGAGCGTCGTGAGTGATCACATTGTCGTAATTAGCACACGAGAGACAAAGGAATGAAGGACGACACTAAAAGGACTGAGCAAGGTTATGAGAAGTAAAAGTTGAGTTGTGATAGCCCAAAAGACTATCACAACTGGTAAAATTGTGGTAAAATTTTAGAAGACATTCAAGAGATAGAAATGTAACCGGGTTGATTTTGTTGTTCTGTCACAATATTATCTGTTATTAAGAATACCCAGGGATGAATGAAATTACAATTATTGGGTAAAGATGAGGATAAACCACAGAAATTCTCTAGATCACTATAAAAAAACGGGAGGAGGTAAATGAAATTAACTGATCATTCAAGATTGAAAAGCTAACAGTGCAACATTAGGTAAACCAGCATGTCTCTTGTACAATTTTGGTTCAAACAATTTGGTCCTAAATTAAACCATAGTAACATGAACTGATTACTATACACACACACTAAATTTGGCTGCCCTGAATACTCTTAGCAATTAAATTATACCATCACTATCATGTATACCTATCAGGTTAAAACTACCAGCTTGTTCTCTTGCGATAGCAGAAATTATCATTTTCATATGTAATGGTGACATCTAGGTTACTTGACTATGCAACTGACTTTAAAGTATAAGTATTTATTAATGCAAAAACAGGTTAGGTATTGTTTACCTTTGAAAGGTAAAATCAGAAATGAAAAGTTCAATACCATAGCCAGGATTTCAACCAGAGATCTTTTGCTCTAAATATGGCTGCTCTAACCATTGAGTTACCATGGCAACATGACAGTATGACAAATTCCCCAACTGATTTGTATTTTTCGGTAGGCTACAAGGAAACCTCAAATTTGAGAACACATACCCCAATGGCAACTTACATTCAGAAGTACCAAGTACTCCAATATAATAAAATTGTTCCATATTTTTACTAAGATTTCATGCACTAGGTTAAACATACACCAATAACTTTAATTTTATGGGTATAGCCTGTTGTCACTGCAGCACAAAGCTACCTGTGGTACCGTGCAGGACTGTCCAGCTACCTGTCTCAGGTGCCAGTAATGTGTCCAGACAGTATGTCTAGCAAAATTTGAAAACCAAATTCAAGGTAATTTCCAGGATTTTCAAGGAGAAAACATTCTTTTTCACAGAGACAAACAAACTTATAAACAATACTGGGCAATAGCTAATGATAAATGAAAGTAATCTAAGACACATAGTACACACACACGGAGTTACAATTTAGAAAGGAACTACAGAACATGTTTTCTTTAATGACATTGTTGTTTCCCCTATTCCCATTAATATATGTAGTTAAATGATGAAAGAGAATGCACTACAATGTAGGTTACCTCTGAATGTAAGGTCACAATTTTTTGTTGTGAGAAATCAATGTTTCTGGGGAAATGTTGTAACTACATACCTGATATTCTGCTTATTTTATATGCTAACATGTATGGTTCTTCTTAGAGGGCGAAAGAAATATTTCAAAAGTAAAATAAATACTTTAAATTAACTTTCATATGCAATTTGTTCTTAAGCTCATGCATATCGTACCTTATATTACTAGCAGAAGCCACAGCTTTGTTCCTATTATTGCATTAAATATGGAGATTCCTTCATTCCCTCTCATGTTCTCTCTCTACACTATCTTTCTCTCCCTCCCCTAACTTCCCCTACCTCTCTCCATTATTATAGATTCCATACATTAAAATACAATACTTTGATCTGTTGAATCTTCCCACTTGCGGAATGTTAACATTTCAAATTTTCAGGTTCTGCCACTAGGAACACCACCAGCAGTTTGTCCCTCTCTGCAGCTTGGGAAAAGTTGGAAGTGCCCTGTATTGTCATTTACAGTATTTGTGACAACTTAAGCACCTCAAAATTTATGAAAATAAAAACTATGATTTAACACAGCCTTACAATTCACATGAATATATTTACTTCATTACTTGTTTAACACACATTTACATATCCATGAACTGAAGAAAAATTGAAAACTTCTGCACTACATAAGTATAACAGATAGCACCCAAGAACTTTTCCACAAGACTGGAAATTACCTCTTCCATTGCACGGTAAATTGCTCTAAAGGCAGGCTGTTTTTCTGCATGAAAACTGCCCCGACTTCCATGAAGCACAGCAACACCTTTAGTCTCAGCACTCTTGCACACCGACATGTACATGCAATGATCAGGTCTGAAGTTGTAGCGACATGGGTACACATACAGCTTATCTGTAAGCATCAAACTCTTTGGTCAGTCTATTCCAAAAGACCTACCTCTAAAACTGTTATTAATAAGGCAAGGAGTAATATTAGAAAGAACAATAACATTTTGGTATAGGTGTTTGATTAAAGAAGAGGAAATTTTGAAATAATGTATGAAGCAGCAGAAAAGTTCAGAGATTACAAATAACTGGTAGGCAGCAGTAGAAGGAATTATGGAGGAAATACGAATGGGAGATATATGGAGGCTAGAAGACAGGAATGTAAGCAAGGTATGTAAATTGGTAAGAATAAGAATAGGGGATATAGTAAGATAGATATAGAGAGAAAGACAGGAAATTTGGGGAGGCTTAGAAAATAAGAAATCATTACAATTTTATAAACAAGTAAAAAGAAATTAGGGACGAGAACCATATGTAGATTATTGCAGTGGACAAGAAAGAGAAGGGTTAGCTTGAATGGCAATAGGTACAATATTTCTTAAAGGATTGAGAGGTAGGGAAGAAGTAATATGTAAATTGTTGGGGGAGAGGGAAAGTATGTTGTTGTTAGCTAATGCTGGATTTCTGACAATGAAGTCATTAATCCTCTTGCTCTACAATATTTTTCACTCATAGAACAATAGCAGTATAGTAACCGCTTTTAATGTTACAGTAATCTAAATGTTGTAACAGCCTCATGTCTTGGATAACTAGGCATTAGCTTTTTGTTCTGTGGTAATGCTGCCCAAGATTTATCAATACTTTGAGTTTTATAACACTGCTTCAGTTCTTTTTGGAAGTTTATTTTAATTATAATTTTTGTTGAGTGGTATGGTAAGGTTTGATTTGGTTTTTGCAAGATGGTTCCTTTTTTGCCAAGGAGATTGCACTTCATTCCCATATATCTCACAATGAGAAGGTATCCATTGGAGCTGGATATTTTTATTTCATTTTGTTAATATTTTTATCATCTTTTTTATATCTAACACATTAGAGGAAGAGGGAGAAATATTTGATGCAATAGCTTGAATAGTGATGTTGAATCACTTAAAATAACAGCATTATGAAAAGAATTTATTCTGCATATGTATTAGTGCTGCCTGTATAGCCTGGATTTCTCCATCAAAATGGGTTGAATTTTTTCCCACAGCTATATGATAGCTGAATAATTTTGAGTATATTCCAATTCCAGCTCCTGCTCCATCTTCATTATACAATTTGGAACCATCAGCGTAGATATGTAGCCATAGTGGTTCGTGATACAAACTGTGGATGTTTCCAGAGAAATATGTTTTAATTTGGAAGGAGTCCTGTTACATTTAAGTACATGTTCCATCAAGTTTAAGTTATACGTAATATCTATATTGTCTATTGGTGAAATTAGTATGAGGAATCTCTCAGGCATTTGATTTGGATTATGCTGGTCTTGTAATTTATTAGCTTTCTGTATAAAGCCCTGTTGAGTTTTAAAGTTTCTCTCTCTATTTTGATATTTTGACCAATAGTTGCCTTGAGGTAGTCTTATTAATTTTTCATATTGAGTTAAAGCTTGTTTATTAATCTGATGGGTTATTGGAGGGTTTTCAGTAAGTATCTGCATTGCCATTATGAGAGTAGATTTAACACCACCTGTTATCAATCTTAAAGAGTTATTTTGAACTGTTTCTAATTTATTAAGGATTTTTTTATTTGATGTAATCAGATTTTCACTACCATAAAGTAGAATTGGTTTAATGTATGTCTTGTAGGTGTTAGTATCTCCCTATAGCAACCCCATTTTGTTCCTGTTAACCTCTTTAATATATTGCATCTTTTGTTTACTTTTTTTGTTATATTTTTAACATGATATCCCCAAGATAATTTTTAGTCATAGTATATACCTAAGTATTTAACGTAATCTTGCTGTTGAATGTTCTGACCATTTATTTTAAAGGAGAACTTGGGTAGAGTATGTGTTACGGAAAAAAACGTATAACATGTTTTATTGGTATTAATTTTCATGCAGTTATCGTTACACCATTGTTCTAGTGATTGTATGGCATTATTCATTTGTGAATTGAGTTTATGCTGCATCTTTTTAGGAGCAAATGTCCAGATGGTTAGATTGTCTGCATAAAGAGTATAACTAATGTTATCATTTTTGTGTAGTTCTATTGGTAAATCATTAATCATAATATTAAAAAGTGTGGGGCTAATTACTGAGCCTTGAGGAAGTCCTATTCTCATTTGTTTGTATTTAGATATTATGTTACCATATTTTGTTGCACAAAATCTTGCATTGATGAAACTGTAGATCCAATGTAACATATTGCCATTAATATTTAATTTCATGATTTTGTCCATAAGTTTTAATTTCCAGACTGACCCAAAGGCATCTTCAAAGTCTATAATATTGCTGCTACAGTTTTTTGTGCATCAAGAGCATCTTTAGTTTCTTGACTAAATTTCAGTCTGTTCCATAGTGGAGTGGCGAGTTCCAAATCCTACTTGAGTTAATGATATTAGATTATTTTTTTTCTAAGTACCATATAAGTCTGGACTGAACCATGCATTCCATTGACTTAGAGAATATACTTGGCAGTGAAATTGGACGATAGTTAGAAATGTTTTCTGCAGGTTTCTTAGGTTTCAAAATTGGAATTACAATGGCTTTTTTCCATGTGGAGGGGATACTAGTTTTCCATATTTGATTAATAAGTTTTAGGCAAGTAGCTAATGCCCTAGGACCTAGATGTTTAAGAAATTCTCCAAAAATGTGGTCAGAACCTGGCTGTTTTTACTTTCTCTACTGGTAAGTATGGGAAGTATTGTATTTCACCCTGTAGTCATATTTACTCTGGACGACTTTTGCATAACTGGTAAACCGTTAGAGATAGACCAAATCATACTCTCCAAAAAATGTAGATGTTGCTAAAATACACAATTTATGTCTGAATGAATTTTCTTGTAAGGTGAACCATTTCGGAGATATTCCTTGTTATGTGCGTGAGTATCGGAAAACTTATAACTTTCATGAAATGGATCATTGTTCATTTTTACTTTCTCTACTGGTAAGTAGGGGAAGTATTGTATTCCACCCAAAAATTAGATGTCAAGATTTCACCGGAAATATATGTTTTGAGACCCCCTGAATCCAAAAAAAGCATTTTTAGAAAAAGGTCTTGTGCGTGTCTGTGGACAGCATAACTCAAAAACGAAAGTCGGTTAAAAATCAAAGTTGCTATTAAAGTTTAATGTCTTTCAAGGATGCAACACGAAGACCTTCAAGAAAATAGCCTCACCCTAAACTACCCTTTACATGGAAAATTTTTCTAATGTTTTGATTTTCTTGAAAATGGCTCTAACAATTTTGATTAAAATGTCATATGTTTAAGATATTTTTATGACAAATGAAATGTATATCTTGAATTTTCTGGCTATAGCCCCTGTAGTCGTATTTACTCTGGACGACTTTTGCATAACTGGTATACCGTTAGAGATAAACCAAATCATACTATACAAAAAATGTTGTTGTTGTTAGCTAATGCTGAATTTCTGACAATGAAGTCATTAATCCTCTTGCTCTCCAATATTTTTCACTGATGGATGGGGCACTAGAAGTGGCCGGGCATATTTGAAGGTGGTCTCGATCCATTTCCTCTTGCAATTCATAAGAGGACAGAGTGGTGAAGAATATATCCCAATTCTGTTTAAATGTTTTGCCAGACAATCATGTCCTGTAATCAACCTGAAGGTTGCAACTGCTGTTTTTCTAGGATACTCAGGAATTACTGTTTTAATGTTTGGTAGTTCCCATCTTTTATTCTTTGATTTTTCATAGTAATATTTTGCAATAATTTTTCTGAATTCAGAGTTGACTAATCTTTTAGCTGCATAAAATGGTACATTAACTATACATTTTTGTACACTGCTGGTACTTTTTTTTTTGCAAGAAAATCAGCTTTCTCATTACCACTCAGTCCACAGTGAACTGGTATCCATTGGAAGACTAGGTGTTTTTGAAGTGCTGTTAGATGGGTAAGGATTTTCCAACACTCTATAATTGTTTGGTTTTTTGATGACAACTTGGAAGTAATTGCTATAATTGCTGTGCTGGAATCTGAGAGAATAACTGCTTGGTGAAAATGTGAAATTCTGTACAAAAGATTTTGTAAGGGCATTCGAATTGCTTCAATTTCTCCATCAAAGTTAGTAGTTCCATAACTTAAAGATTAATAATAGGAAAAGAGGTGACATGTGGCTCCAGTACCTGGTCCATCTTGGTTTGACATCAATGATCCATCAGCATAAATATGGAGCCATTCGTGTTCTGGAAATCTAGTATGGATTGTCTCTAATGCCAATCATTTTAGAACCGTAGTTGGAGTTTCACTTTTCTTAACTTCTTCTGTCAGGTGTAAATAATATGTGATGTCTAATGTTTGTGTCGGAATGACTTTAGATATGAAGTTTTCCTTTGAAATAGGAAGGTATAAATTCTTCTTCATGTCTTGAATTTTGGAAAGAAAGCTCTCCTGAGTCTTTAGTGTATGTGTAAAATTTCTCTTGTGCCATGTGTTGAATGGGAGTCTGATCAACTTTTAGTGTTGAATAAGAGCAGCTTTTTCTATTTCATATTTAATGGGGTACTGGTTGGTTAGTATTTCCATAGCTGCTATTGGTGTGGTTTTGATAGCACCTGTAATTAGTCTCACACTTTGGTTTTGAAAGATTTGAATTTTTTTTGTATTTGCTGTTACAAGAACTTTGCTGCAGTAAGTAAATAATGGCTTTATATATACATTAAATGTTGTGTTAAGAGTTGCTCTGGAACATCCCCACTTTATTCCTGTTAGACGTTTTAACAGTGAAAGGTGCCTCTCTGCTCTTTGTATTACATTTTCTATTTGTTTGGTCCATATAAGTTTGGTATCAAATGTAACTCCTAAATACTTTGCTTCCTTTGTTTCTGGTAATTGTTGACCCTCAAAATTTAGTTTTATTTTTAGTGGTTTTTTTCTTAGTGAAAAGATTTGGTACTTTGATTTTGTTGTATTAACAGTCATTAAATTTTCTTTGGTCCACCTTTGTAGGTTGGTTAAGGATTGTTGCATGGTTTTTTCTAGTTCTGTACTTTTGTTTTTTGGTTTTGAAGTCCACATTACTAAGTCATCAGCAAATAGTGCACACTTCACACCTGATTCTTGTATTTGTAGTGGCAGATCGTTAATTAATATATTAAAAAGTGTAGTGCTGAGCACTGCGCCTTGTGGTAACCCACGGTGTACTTGTTTGTATTTAGATATATTTCTTCCATATCTGGTTGCAATAAAGCGTTGTGTTAGCCATGAAAACATTGGACCTTGTATCTCTATTTTTTACTTTCTTTAGTAGTTTTGTTCTCCATATAGAATCATATGCACTTTGGAAATCAATAAAAACTGATAAATTATCTTCTTTTCTATTGAAGGAGTCTTTGATTTCTTGACTGAGAAGTAAGACTTGTTCATTTGTAGAGTGGAACTCTCTGAATACAGCTTGACATGGGGATATTAAATTTTGTGATTCTAAGAACCAATTTAACCTGTTTGACACCATTCTTTCCATCACTTCTGCTATTATGCTAGTAAGAGCTATTGGTCTATAATTTATTTCTGATGCTGTTTTGTCTTTCTTCAAGAGTGGGACAATTATTGCTTTTTGCCATTCAGCAGGTACAGTGGTTTTCCAAGATAGATTGTAGAGTTTCAGTAGTAGTTGTTTTGCTGTTTTTCCAAGTTTTTTTATGAACTCTGGATGTATGTGATCTGGTCCAGGAGACTTTTTGTTTTTTAGATTATTTATTGTAATGTTCAGTTCTTGCATATTAAAATTTTGAAAAAAGATATTGTATTGAGTGTTAGCATCACATTCTCTTTCTTGTTTCAAACCTTTCTTAAATTGTTTATGTTCCTTTTTATTATTTCTTGTTACTTTATGTGAATTAGCATAATATTTATTGAATGTTTCGGCTATGACTGCATCATTTACTAATATTTTATTGTTGTGTACGATAGGTGTGCTGTTGTTTTCTTTCCTGTCCTTGACATTTTTTATGAACTTATGGGCTTTGTTGCCATCTGTCCTATAATCCATTTTTTCTAAGAAATTATTAAAGTGATTCTTTTTAGCTGTATTAATTTCTTTTTGTAGTGAGGCACATTTCTTCCGCCATATTTGTGTATCCGATATGTTTTCTGTTTGTTCAGCTGTATTTCTAGCTATATCCCTTTGCTTTTTTAGTTCTTCTAACTGGGGGTTCCAAAAGGGTTTGAAATTTTTAATTCGTCCATGAGGAATATGTTTTTTTGCAGTTTCTAGGGTGACTTTACAGAAATTTATGTTCATATGATCTGATTGGTCATGCAGCTGTGAGTTTGTTCTTTAAATTTATGTTCCAGTTCAGTTTTATATTTGTTCCAATCTGCTTTTTTGAAGTTCCAATACAGATTCATGAGACCTTGACTGTTATTTGTATTCTCTAGTTTTATACCAGCAATTACTGCTCTGTAACCAGAACTTGGATCTTCTATAACTTGTGTTTTAATTTTTGAAACAACATCTGTTGTAGCTAACAAGAGGTCTGGGTTACTGCATGCTCCAGAGTAATGTATGAAGGTTGTGGGATCTTCTTTATTATAAATCAGTTCAAAAGTTGTGGTATTCAAAAATTCTTCCAATATGTTCCCTGTAGAATCCACTTTTTCATAACCCCATCTTTTGGAATAGGCATTGAAATCCCCATTTATGACTGTTTTATTTAATTGGTCAATAAGTGAGAGATCTGGTTCATTCCTGGGAGGATTGTAAATACTGTATAAATGTAGATGTGTTTTATTATCCCAAAAATTTAGCTTTATTAATTCATTTTTATCTGTGTTATCCATTTCTTTAACAATTTCGAAGGAGGATTTAATATCCTTTTTGACTCCAACTAATATTCCACTACTTATCTGTCTATTTTTGGGTAGTAGGTGTAGTAGAAAACCAATAAAATTGAAGTATTTAAGTTGCTCATTTGTTAGATTTGCTTCTTGTATGAAAAATATATCTATGTTATAGTCAAATACAATTTTATTCAGTTCCACTCTTTTTGTTTGTGTGAGACCACCCGTATTCCATTGTAGAAGTCTGATGTCAGATCTTCTATTAATATAATGTTTTGGTTCTCGAGAAGTAGTCCCCACCCAGAGATCCGAATGGGGGACTATTTTAACTCCGGAACATTTTACCCCTCGAGTCATATTTCATAAATATTGAAGAGACTTAGCAGTAAATGTAACCGCTTTTTAGAGAGCACCATATTTTTATGCTTTGGCGGTCACATCGCTCTCTCACAACCCCCAGAATGTCTGAAGGACCACACCTGTCTTTGGTTTATGGGTCTCACCGACCTGACCGGGAAAATTATCAAAATAAATTCACCGATCATATCCTCTGATTACCAATCAGAGGACATATTACATGGCATGACAGGTCAGCATGTTACGGGTTAATATTTTAGAGAAATGGAGAGGTTGGAAAAATAAGGACTCCCTAGCCCTCGGGAACCCTAATGGCATTGGGGTCGGAAGAGAACAAGAGATGACCAAGGTAAGGTCAGATAGAAAAGTTACAGTGAGGAGCAAAACACCAGTAAGTGGAAGTAAGTTCTGTTCAGCTTGGGTACCTTGTGGTTGCCATTCACATATCCCCTAGACGGAGATCCCTGAGTAAACACAAAAAATGTAGATCTTGCTAAAACACACAATTTATTTCCTGATACATTTTCTTGTAAGGTGAACCATTTTGGAGATATTCCTTGTTATGTGTGTGAGTTTCGGAAAACGCAATTATGTCAGAAATAGAGAATATGTTTCAAAAGATAATGAAAAAGATGAGTACAGAGTTAAGTCAAAAGATAGATGAAAATAGTAAAGAATTAAGAACAGTGAAAAAGATGAGTACAGAGTTAAGTCAAAAGATAGATGAAACTAGTAAAGAATTAAGAACAGAGTTAGGACAGAAATTAGAGAAGGGACAACAGGAATTGGGAATGCAATTGGAGAATCAGAAGAGAGCTTTAGAAACCTTTAGGGAAGAAGTTAGGGAGGAAATTAATAAAGTCAGTAGTGAAGTAAAAGAAAATAGAGAACAGGTTAAGGGAGAATTAGAGACAATAAGGCAAGAAGTAAAGAATTCTGAAAAGAAATTAGGTCAACAAGTGAGTGAAAAATTAGATAAAGAAAGGGAAAAAGTAACATATAGATTAGACAAACAAAGGGAAGAAATTAGAGAAGAGTTACAGGGGTGTAAAGTTAGAATAGAAAGATCTGATGTAGAAAGTGAAAGGCAGGCTAGAAATTTGGAGGATGTTACAGACCAAATAAAAGGGGTAGTAACAGAAATTACTCAGGTAAAAGAGGCCTTAGAAAATTTGAAATTAAATGAAAATGCATGTAATCACAACAATCTTAATAATGAAGCTGCAAGAAACGAGGCAATACCAGGTGTATCAGCTGACATTTCAATGCAAAATAGGGGTAACAGTAATTCCCATTCTGATCTCGGAAATAGTGCAGGGACAGGTGACAATTCAAATTTACATTGGCCTAACCATGTCTTAAATGAAATGACACCTCCAGTTTTTGAAAATGAAGATTCAGATGATCCTAAAGCCTTTTTAGAAGGGTTACAAGAGTACTTCACGGTGAAACGTATACCAGAGGAGTACAAGATGGTGATAGTAAGAAAATGCCTAAAGGGTAATGCTGCTAATTGGCTAGGCCTTTCTATGGGTAACAATAATGATTACAGGACCTTTAGGAACATCTTTTTAACCAGATATTGGGGAGCTAGTAGGCAGGCTAATATTAGAGTTGAATTAAGCAATGGAAAGTTTAATCCTAGATCGGAGGAATCGATGGTCAACTATTTTATGAGAATAGCGAGAAAATCGAAGATGTTGGATCCTCCCTTAGATGAAAAAGATCTAATAAATATAGTTACTCCACATTTTCCGGAAACGCTTCAACACTACCTAATCATAGCCCGACCCGATAGCATTGCAGCTATGATCGAATTATTATCAGCCTTAGAAGTCAATAAGCCAAAACACGCATTTGGAAATAAATATGAAGAAAAAGAAACTGTCAATTCTTTCGGGCAAGGGGCACAGTATTATCAGAATAGAAGTGAGATTAGGGAAAGATATAAAGGACCAGTACCAAGGATGGAATCATTCCGGTGGGAAAATCAAGGTAGATATAACCAGGAAGGGCATCACCAAAATAGAAATGGTAATCAAAGGGGAAGAAATATAAGGGTGAATTATATGAATACAAATAGATTTGATCGAGGTAGACGGGGACGTTATTTTGGACATAGTAGAAATTCAAATGATGGGTATTGGACAAACGGAGATAATGAGTTTAGACTGAGGTCACCAAGACAGGGAGAAAGGTATTCTAATGGACGAAATTCCCCCGAAAATGCGGGAATGGTTGAGGCCATTAACACGGTCAAAAACATGGTAGGAAGTAACCCCGATTTAATGCAGGAAAACAGAAGTAACAATTCGGGAAATAGTACAGGAGCAATACCTAAAAATCAGGGAAACGCCAGACCCGGTCAAACGCGCCTTCAGTGAGAACTGGGTATCCTAGTAATGATTGTGATAAGTACTCGGAAATAAATAGTCCTGGAAGGCAAATGATGATACAAAAGAAAAGAGAATGGAAAAATAGAATTGACGAAAACGAAAAAGTAGGAGATCCACCTAAAATCAAAATTGGAGTAAATGGAAAACAATACAATGCAATTATAGATACGGGATCAAATAGCACAGTATGCTCACAAAATTTTTATGATAATTTACAAAGTAGTGGTTTTAAAGTAATGTCTTTACCAGTTAATGGGATATACTGCTCGCTAGCTGTGGGAAAACGAAAAGAGAGAGTAAAATTTCAAGCAATGATAAATATTGAAATAAATGGGAGAATACTAGGAATTTTATTTCTGATTGTAGGAAGACTTGTGACAGATATTATAATAGGTTGTGATTGTCTTTATGCCTGGGAAGCTGTGGTGAATTTTAAAAACATGATTGTAGAAATGAAAGTTGAAGATGAGACCATTATAGTGCCTTTTGTGGAAGATAGTAGTTCAGAAACTATTGTACGAGAAAAAGAGGAAGAAGAAATCCAAGGGGATACATTCTTTGTAGAATATGTTAAAGTAGGAGCTATGGAATTAACTGAAGTAAATGTCAAAGAGTACAGTATCGATAATAAAGAAAATGTAGAATGGGATAAAAATGATTTCATAGACAATTTGAGGTTTTCTGATGCAACTAGGTACTATGATAGGGAGAGTAGTGAGGACTTAGAAGAATTGTTGAGGGAAAAAGTAACTCAGGCTGATCAACTAAATGAACAACAGAGGGATAAACTGTTTGAAATATTAATCCGAAATAAAGAAGTATTCTCTGAGAAACCTGGTAAATGTAATATTTATACTCATTCGTTTGAGATGATACCCATCAAACCTTTTACACATAAAGCGAGAGCTATCCCTAGTACAATAAGAGAAGAGGTAGATGCAGTTATAAAGTCAATGTTAGAAGATGAGGTTATTGAGATTTCGAATTCAGAATTTGTGAATCCCCTATGTATTGTAAATAAGGCCAATGGAAGATTAGGGTTACATTAGACGCGAGAAAACTAAATTATCATACTTTCCATCAGGGAATCCAACAGAACGTGTCCTCCGAGATATAGGAATTTATTTACGTGCACTTACACATCATAATCACAAGGATTGGGTGAAATATTGTCCATTGATAGAAAAGATTATCAATCACACCATTAATGTAACTACTGGGTTTGCCCCAATAAAATTAATGTTAGGAATTGAACCAGAACCAATATTGATCGGGGTACCAAAAACACTGAAAATTAATGACATTCAGTTAAGTGAAGAAGAAAGAGCGAAAATTGCTTTTGAACGAATCAAGAAAAAGGCAGAGAAGCGAAAATTAAAGAAAAAGAGTAGAAAACATAAATGGGAACCTAAGATAGGCGATTGGGTACTAGTTAAAGACCATAAGTTATCAAGTGCCTTGCGAGGTAGGAACAAAAGGATGGAATTGTTATATAAAGGTCCTGCAGAAATTATATCCAAATTTGGTTATCATACCTATGAATTAAAAGATGTTAAAAATGAAAAATGTCTGGGAAGATGGCATAAACAACTCCTTCAACCATACAAGAAACCGTGTGGTACCTTGGAACCTTGATTTAATGTAAAAAAAAAAAAAAAAAAAAAAAAAAAAAAAAAATTCGAAGTGGAAGTGTCATTGTATATTGGCGCCCAATCAGCTTTGAGATAAAATGTAAATGTTAGCTTACTTGAAAATCATATATTGGTCAGGTACTTACATATTCATGAAAAATGCAGAATGTGAATTGCTATATACTACAAAGAGCTTAAAAATATATTGTATAGAGCTCACAATAACAGCTTCAGAAAGATTGTTAAAATGTTCATCTCCGCATAGAGAGAAAACAGAATATTTACTTTGTAAACATTTGTTAAAATATTTAGATGTATAGATAGTTATCACCACAAGACAAAGAAAGAACTTGTCTGAAGAGTGTAATGGATTTATATAAATATATGTACATTTTAGTGCTTAAAGGATCTAGTACAGATATGTGTTACAATAACAAAAGTGAAAAATCACAGTGCAAGTGATAGTGAGAGCGAAGTGAGCAAACATGAACTAAAAGAAGGAAGTATAAAGAAAGACTCTTGAAATTTAACCTTTATATAAAAGCTTCACAGAAGAAACCATAACATATTGTAATTAGTATTTAAGGATTAATGTTTAGTCAAGTGTACAATTGTTTGTCATGTTAAAAAGATTAATGAGAAGATATGTTAATAACCAATTTCAAAACAGTGTAATTGAAAATTGTATATAATGGGAGTGTTGCCGATTATTCAAAATACAGGAGTAATTTTTAATTTTTCTTTCGGGCAAGACATTTACATTATTTTATGATGAAATAATAAAATAACATAAATGGGGGCATTTGATACCGAAATTTAGATTTCCAATCGAATGGGCTTGATAAAGACACGTTTTAATTTAAGTGCCGGATGTGAGATTTGCGATAAGTGTTGAGTAATAACATACATAGATAATAGAGCAGGAAGTGTTGTAAGGTGGGCAAGATATGAGTAAATAATAGTCGTTAAATTTGTAGGATAAACACATTATTGGTTTGAAATTAACGAGTCATGACGTCATACTACTTAGTTTAAATACACGTTTGAAAGTCAAGTCTACCAACCTTAAAAGTCGCGCGATATATTTAATAAAATATAAAGTAAACATCGTTTAATCCTAAAAAGGTAATTATATATTCGAAATTCATAAAAGAACATGTTATAATAGAAAGGGACATTTCTAAATTGCGGGAAAAGGAAATAGCATTTTGGATACGAGGCTTTCTTGGATGACGTCATGACATTCAAAATTGGAGGAACGGTTTCTTAGCGTGGGTACGCGAGAAAGCGTCTGGTCACTACCCAGACCAGCACCGCACGTTGTGGAGTGCAGACGTGAGTGCGATTCTTCTGCGTGTAGCAGATCGGCATAGCTCCCGCAAGTATCGAAGATGCAATAAATAGTATGCAAAGATTTTCTTGGGTTGTCTATTACACACCTACGCAGACCCGAGATAAAATAAAGAGATCTCAAGCTGAGCTAGCGGGAAAGAACCAAATCAACGGGCGACCACGAGACCAACAACATTTAAGCATCAATGGCGACACGAGAAGTGAAGAACGACAACTAGCTTCAAATGGCGTCCCAACGTGTGGCGTCGAAAGAATGGACCAACCCCAAGACGACCAAGCCAGCATCGAGCCAGCAGACAAGAAGGTGCCCAGCGTGTCAACATCTGTGAAACGTGTAGTGAACAAGTTTAAGTGCAGTAAAAAAAGAAAAAAAAAAAAAAAAAAAAAAAAAAAATAGTGAAACAGTGAAAATTATGAAATATTGGTGAGTAGAAAAACACATGTAAATAGCTTAGAAATGGAAGACAGTGATAGCGATTTTCTAGGTTTTGAGAGTCCGGAAATTGAGAAAAGTGTAGTTAGGATGGAAGAATATAATCAGAATGTAATTGGTAGCAGAATATGCCAAGAAGTAGAAGATCAGAACGTTAGAGAAACACCTAGAGGTAGTTCAGAAATGTTTAGTAGTAATTCAGAAAGGCCAGCAATTATGTCAGAAATAGAGAATATGTTTCAAAAGATAATGAAAAAGATGAGTACAGAGTTAAGTCAAAAGATAGATGAAAATAGTAAAGAATTAAGAACAGTGAAAAAGATGAGTACAGAGTTAAGTCAAAAGATAGATGAAACTAGTAAAGAATTAAGAACAGAGTTAGGACAGAAATTAGAGAAGGGACAACAGGAATTGGGAATGCAATTGGAGAATCAGAAGAGAGCTTTAGAAACCTTTAGGGAAGAAGTTAGGGAGGAAATTAATAAAGTCAGTAGTGAAGTAAAAGAAAATAGAGAACAGGTTAAGGGAGAATTAGAGACAATAAGGCAAGAAGTAAAGAATTCTGAAAAGAAATTAGGTCAACAAGTGAGTGAAAAATTAGATAAAGAAAGGGAAAAAGTAACATATAGATTAGACAAACAAAGGGAAGAAATTAGAGAAGAGTTACAGGGGTGTAAAGTTAGAATAGAAAGATCTGATGTAGAAAGTGAAAGGCAGGCTAGAAATTTGGAGGATGTTACAGACCAAATAAAAGGGGTAGTAACAGAAATTACTCAGGTAAAAGAGGTCTTAGAAAATTTGAAATTAAATGAAAATGCATGTAATCACAACAATCTTAATAATGAAGCTGCAAGAAACGAGGCAATACCAGGTGTATCAGCTGACATTTCAATGCAAAATAGGGGTAACAGTAATTCCCATTCTGATCTCGGAAATAGTGCAGGGACAGGTGACAATTCAAATTTACATTGGCCTAACCATGTCTTAAATGAAATGACACCTCCAGTTTTTGAAAATGAAGATTCAGATAATCCTAAAGCCTTTTTAGAAGGGTTACAAGAGTACTTCACGGTGAAACGTATACCAGAGGAGTACAAGATGGTGATAGTAAGAAAATGCCTAAAGGGTAATGCTGCTAATTGGCTAGGCCTTTCTATGGGTAACAATAATGATTACAGGACCTTTAGGAACATCTTTTTAACCAGATATTGGGGAGCTAGTAGGCAGGCTAATATTAGAGTTGAATTAAGCAATGGAAAGTTTAATCCTAGATCGGAGGAATCGATGGTCAACTATTTTATGAGAATAGCGAGAAAATCGAAGATGTTGGATCCTCCCTTAGATGAAAAAGATCTAATAAATATAGTTACTCCACATTTTCCGGAAACGCTTCAACACTACCTAATCATAGCCCGACCCGATAGCATTGCAGCTATGATCGAATTATTATCAGCCTTAGAAGTCAATAAGCCAAAACACGCATTTGGAAATAAATATGAAGAAAAAGAAACTGTCAATTCTTTCGGGCAAGGGGCACAGTATTATCAGAATAGAAGTGAGATTAGGGAAAGATATAAAGGACCAGTACCAAGGATGGAATCATTCCGGTGGGAAAATCAAGTGAGTGAGTGAGTGTGTCGGGTTTAAGGGCCCGTCGACAACTTGGTCATTAGGGCCCCGAGTCCAGAAGTAAAATTACATACTGTCAAGTGTTAAAAACATCACCCATTAAAAACTAAAAATCTACGGTTAAAATAGATAAAAAACCTCTAAACAACTATTAAAACGTTTCATTTAAAATGCTAAAAACAGAAACTTAAAATTGCTACAAAGTAAAAAACACTAAAACGTTAAAACCCCAAAAATACGGCCATCTAAAAAGGCTAAAATCTCTGAAATAAAATATCCTTACACTTGCTTCATAAAATCAATTGTGGAACAAAACCGCAGCACTGTATTTACAGATACTGGGTCGTTGCCTAAAACTGACGACAGTGTAAGGCCCAGGCCAACGGACTGGCGCTCACGAGCGTATCGCGGACAATCAAGAAGGACATGTGCGACGGAGATTGGAATGTTACACGTCGTACAGACAGGCTCCGGATCAGGGAAAATCAAGGTAGATATAACCAGGAAGGGCATCACCAAAATAGAAATGGTAATCAAAGGGGAAGAAATATAAGGGTGAATTATATGAATACAAATAGATTTGATCGAGGTAGACGGGGACGTTATTTTGGACATAGTAGAAATTCAAATGATGGGTATTGGACAAACGGAGATAATGAGTTTAGACCGAGGTCACCAAGACAGGGAGAAAGGTATTCTAATGGACGAAATTCCCCCGAAAATGCGGAAATGGTTGAGGCCATTAACACGGTCAAAAACATGGTAGGAAGTAACCCCGATTTAATGCAGGAAAACAGAAGTAACAATTCGGGAAATAGTACAGGAGCAATACCTAAAAATCAGGGAAACGCCAGACCCAGTCAAACGCGCCTTCAGTGAGAACTGGGTATCCTAGTAATGATTGTGATAAGTACTCGGAAATAAATAGTCCTGGAAGGCAAATGATGATACAAAAGAAAAGAGAATGGAAAAATAGAATTGACGAAAACGAAAAAGTAGGAGATCCACCTAAAATCAAAATTGGAGTAAATGGAAAACAATACAATGCAATTATAGATACGGGATCAAATAGCACAGTATGCTCACAAAATTTTTATGATAATTTACAAAGTAGTGGTTTTAAAGTAATGTCTTTACCAGTTAATGGGATATACTGCTCGCTAGCTGTGGGAAAACGAAAAGAGAGAGTAAAATTTCAAGCAATGATAAACATTGAAATAAATGGGAGAATACTAGGAATTTTATTTCTGATTGTAGGAAGACTTGTGACAGATATTATAATAGGTTGTGATTGTCTTTATGCCTGGGAAGCTGTGGTGAATTTTAAAAACATGATTGTAGAAATGAAAGTTGAAGATGAGACCATTATAGTGCCTTTTGTGGAAGATAGTAGTTCAGAAACTATTGTACGAGAAAAAGAGGAAGAAGAAATCCAAGGGGATACATTCTTTGTAGAATATGTTAAAGTAGGAGCTATGGAATTAACTGAAGTAAATGTCAAAGAGTACAGTATCGATAATAAAGAAAATGTAGAATGGGATAAAAATGATTTCATAGACAATTTGAGGTTTTCTGATGCAACTAGGTACTATGATAGGGAGAGTAGTGAGGACTTAGAAGAATTGTTGAGGGAAAAAGTAACTCAGGCTGATCAACTAAATGAACAACAGAGGGATAAACTGTTTGAAATATTAATCCGAAATAAAGAAGTATTCTCTGAGAAACCTGGTAAATGTAATATTTATACTCATTCGTTTGAGATGATACCCATCAAACCTTTTACACATAAAGCGAGAGCTATCCCTAGTACAATAAGAGAAGAGGTAGATGCAGTTATAAAGTCAATGTTAGAAGATGAGGTTATTGAGATTTCGAATTCAGAATTTGTGAATCCCCTATGTATTGTAAATAAGGCCAATGGAAGATTAGTGTGACATTAGACGCGAGAAAACTAAATTATCATACTTTCCATCAGGGAATCCAACAGAACGTGTCCTCCGAGATATAGGAATTTATTTACGTGTACTTACACATCATAATCACAAGGATTGGGTGAAATATTGTCCATTGATAGAAAAGATTATCAATCACACCATTAATGTAACTACTGGGTTTGCCCCAATAAAATTAATGTTAGGAATTGAACCAGAACCAATATTGATCGGGGTACCAAAAACACTGAAAATTAATGACATTCAGTTAAGTGAAGAAGAAAGAGCGAAAATTGCTTTTGAACGAATCAAGAAAAAGGCAGAGAAGCGAAAATTAAAGAAAAAGAGTAGAAAACATAAATGGGAACCTAAGATAGGCGATTGGGTACTAGTTAAAGACCATAAGTTA
The DNA here is from genome assembly GCA_030765045.1 of Tenodera sinensis. Taxonomy (NCBI): domain Eukaryota; kingdom Metazoa; phylum Arthropoda; class Insecta; order Mantodea; family Mantidae; genus Tenodera; species Tenodera sinensis. Next base: position 115,710,448 of record CM060962.1, read on the forward strand.
TCAAGTGCCTTGCGAGGTAGGAACAAAAGGATGGAATTGTTATATAAAGGTCCTGCAGAAATTATATCCAAATTTGGTTATCATACCTATGAATTAAAAGATGTTAAAAATGAAAAATGTCTGGGAAGATGGCATAAACAACTCCTTCAACCATACAAGAAACCGTGTGGTACCTTGGAACCTTGATTTAATGTAAAAAAAAAAAAAAAAAAAAAAAAAAAAATTCGAAGTGGAAGTGTCATTGTATATTGGCGCCCAATCAGCTTTGAGATAAAATGTAAATGTTAGCTTACTTGAAAATCATATATTGGTCAGGTACTTACATATTCATGAAAAATGCAGAATGTGAATTGCTATATACTACAAAGAGCTTAAAAATATATTGTATAGAGCTCACAATAACAGCTTCAGAAAGATTGTTAAAATGTTCATCTCCGCATAGAGAGAAAACAGAATATTTACTTTGTAAACATTTGTTAAAATATTTAGATGTATAGATAGTTATCACCACAAGACAAAGAAAGAACTTGTCTGAAGAGTGTAATGGATTTATATAAATATATGTACATTTTAGTGCTTAAAGGATCTAGTACAGATATGTGTTACAATAACAAAAGTGAAAAATCACAGTGCAAGTGATAGTGAGAGCGAAGTGAGCAAACATGAACTAAAAGAAGGAAGTATAAAGAAAGACTCTTGAAATTTAACCTTTATATAAAAGCTTCACAGAAGAAACCATAACATATTGTAATTAGTATTTAAGGATTAATGTTTAGTCAAGTGTACAATTGTTTGTCATGTTAAAAAGATTAATGAGAAGATATGTTAATAACCAATTTCAAAACAGTGTAATTGAAAATTGTATATAATGGGAGTGTTGCCGATTATTCAAAATACAGGAGTAATTTTTAATTTTTCTTTCGGGCAAGACATTTACATTATTTTATGATGAAATAATAAAATAACATAAATGGGGGCATTTGATACCGAAATTTAGATTTCCAATCGAATGGGCTTGATAAAGACACGTTTTAATTTAAGTGCCGGATGTGAGATTTGCGATAAGTGTTGAGTAATAACATACATAGATAATAGAGCAGGAAGTGTTGTAAGGTGGGCAAGATATGAGTAAATAATAGTCGTTAAATTTGTAGGATAAACACATTATTGGTTTGAAATTAACGAGTCATGACGTCATACTACTTAGTTTAAATACACGTTTGAAAGTCAAGTCTACCAACCTTAAAAGTCGCGCGATATATTTAATAAAATATAAAGTAAACATCGTTTAATCCTAAAAAGGTAATTATATATTCGAAATTCATAAAAGAACATGTTATAATAGAAAGGGACATTTCTAAATTGCGGGAAAAGGAAATAGCATTTTGGATACGAGGCTTTCTTGGATGACGTCATGACATTCAAAATTGGAGGAACGGTTTCTTAGCGTGGGTACGCGAGAAAGCGTCTGGTCACTACCCAGACCAGCACCGCACGTTGTGGAGTGCAGACGTGAGTGCGATTCTTCTGCGTGTAGCAGATCGGCATAGCTCCCGCAAGTATCGAAGATGCAATAAATAGTATGCAAAGATTTTCTTGGGTTGTCTATTACACACCTACGCAGACCCGAGATAAAATAAAGAGATCTCAAGCTGAGCTAGCGGGAAAGAACCAAATCAACGGGCGACCACGAGACCAACAACATTTAAGCATCAATGGCGACACGAGAAGCGAACAACAACTAGCTTCAGTGTGTGTGTGTGTGTGTGTGTGTGTGTGTGTGTGTGTGTGTGTGTGTGTGTGTGTGTGTGTGTGTGTGTGTGTGTGTGTGTGTGTGTGTGTGTGTGTGTGTGTGTGTGTGTGTGTGTGTGTGTGTGTGTGTGTGTGTGTGTGTGTGTGTGTGTGTGTGTGTGTGTGTGTGTGTGTGTGTGTGTGTGTGTGTGTGTGTGTGTGTGTGTGTGTGTGTGTGTGTGTGTGTGTGTGTGTGTGTGTGTGTGTGTGTGTGTGTGTGTGTGTGTGTGTGTGTGTGTGTGTGTGTGTGTGTGTGTGTGTGTGTGTGTGTGTGTGTGTGTGTGTGTGTGTGTGTGTGTGTGTGTGTGTGTGTGTGTGTGTGTGTGTGTGTGTGTGTGTGTGTGTGTGTGTGTGTGTGTGTGTGTGTGTGTGTGTGTGTGTGTGTGTGTGTGTGTGTGTGTGTGTGTGTGTGTGTGTGTGTGTGTGTGTGTGTGTGTGTGTGTGTGTGTGTGTGTGTGTGTGTGTGTGTGTGTGTGTGTGTGTGTGTGTGTGTGTGTGTGTGTGTGTGTGTGTGTGTGTGTGTGTGTGTGTGTGTGTGTGTGTGTGTGTGTGTGTGTGTGTGTGTGTGTGTGTGTGTGTGTGTGTGTGTGTGTGTGTGTGTGTGTGTGTGTGTGTGTGTGTGTGTGTGTGTGTGTGTGTGTGTGTGTGTGTGTGTGTGTGTGTGTGTGTGTGTGTGTGTGTGTGTGTGTGTGTGTGTGTGTGTGTGTGTGTGTGTGTGTGTGTGTGTGTGTGTGTGTGTGTGTGTGTGTGTGTGTGTGTGTGTGTGTGTGTGTGTGTGTGTGTGTGTGTGTGTGTGTGTGTGTGTGTGTGTGTGTGTGTGTGTGTGTGTGTGTGTGTGTGTGTGTGTGTGTGTGTGTGTGTGTGTGTGTGTGTGTGTGTGTGTGTGTGTGTGTGTGTGTGTGTGTGTGTGTGTGTGTGTGTGTGTGTGTGTGTGTGTGTGTGTGTGTGTGTGTGTGTGTG